>CM040239.1:123047131-123109006 GCA_022545495.1 Chrysanthemum lavandulifolium
TATTATAAAGTTAAACGTGATTAATACACATCGACCCATTAAAAATCGATCAATACAAGATTGTAAAACAAACAAGCCCGGTCGATTCGATTGCCACTATGCGGACCAAGGAGTAGACACCACATGTCATCATTGTCTATTTATCGGATGGTGTATACTTGACACATTGACAACCGTTAATTACCTTCTTGGGTTTTATCTCAAAACCCCAAACATCCCTCTATAAATGAAGGCGTTCTTCTCGGACATTTCACATGAACTTTGTTTAACAAACAATAACACATACATCAACCATTATCGCTAGTTGTTGCTAGTATCACACCGACTATAGAGAATCAATTTTTTCACGTTGTCCTTACCTTTTAGACGTGAAACCAAACATACAGCTAACCTCACCCACTTATAACTCGTTTTACAATAAATATGTAAACATTAAATGGTATTTGAAATCATCAAACTATGTGTATTTGTAGGATCGAATATTTATTGTGTTGATGATTCGGGTGGTCTTGGATGATCAAAATACATGTTTGCCATAGTTAGAGAGTTAGTAGAGAGAGAGAGGATGTTCTTGCTAGAGGTTTACACAAAAGTATGGAATATTAGATTGAGAAGCACCACCCCTTCCATGGATGGAAGGGGTATTTATACTAGACTCAGCGACCTCCTATCGGCTGTGGATCGGGGATACGGTGGGTAAAGACCGTCCTTCCTCCACGGTGTTGCACTCGCTAAACTAAACTAATAACTAACTAATAAACTGATAAATAACGTAACTAACGACAAGTCTACGAGCTAACTTAAGCTAGATAACATTTGGGGTGACCGACTCTTCACTATGGAATTTTCTAATTCCTAACAATCTCCCCCTAAGGGAGGTCACCCCACGTTTTACATTTCGAATCCTAGCATTCTATTCTTGACTTTGTTCTTGAGCTCGTAGACTTGAACTCTTCACTTTCACAATCTTTGTGCTTTAGCAATAACTCTTCATAGTCCGCATATTTGTACTTTTAGTGGAGGCCTTTAAGCGATCCACATCTTTGATGATCTTGAGCTTTCTTTGAGATCATCGACCACGATAAATCTCTGGATAATCCATAGTAGTGTTGCCATCATGTGATGTTGTGACTTTTGGACCGACATGCTCACACTTTTGAATCATGACATCTTTCCATCGAGTAGCGGAAGCCTTCTTTGGTTCATGATATTTGCAACAGTAGCGAAGCATAGTATAAAATATCGAAACGGTTATGTAGATATGCACCGGTCATGATTTTTCAAATTAAGTGTGGATCTTTGTGAGCATGCGGCTTTGGATTGACTTCTCGATTACGATCACCTTGCAACCGTCAAATGTACCGCAAACAACGATTAGCAATAAAACACACGAAAGTGTCTTTGATCACTTTCATTGAATTGAGGTACACGCCCACGGTTCCCGTTGATCGATTACAATCTTGCTGTGAGCGGTAGGATTCCTAAGAATCTCCTTGACGGGGTTTCGCGGTGTGTTCTGTTGTTCTCAAACCGGGCGTCTCAAAGAAGACAACACGGAGTGAGTGAACCGGTAATTGAGATTCAGATTGATGAAAAATGATTTGAAAAACAATCGCGTATTGCTTAGAAGAAAGATTTTGCAATCTGACGAAGGTTTTATGAGAAGATCAATTTTCAATCAAAATACTTTCATATTAGAGAATGAGTACACATTCGACGTGCTAGCGAAAAGAAGAGATTCGCGCATCGAGCGGTTTTCTAAAAGTATTTTCAATCAGAGATACTTTTAAATTTGAAATGAATACACATTCGACGTGCTAGAGAAAAGAAGATTTGCACATCGAGCGGTTTTCCAAAAGTATTCGTCAATTCCATTCTGGACCAAGGTTGATTCACGAGTGAATCTCCCATTGTTTCTATCCGGTTGTCACAAGCTTGATCTTACGAGAAGATCTCACATGTCACCCACCAAGAGCTTGTTTGAAGTTGGCTCTAGAAGGATTTCCATCTTCATCGTGAATATTTTCATATCACTCGGATGTTACGGCAATACCACAAGGATAATCGTGGGACTCTTAATATATTCTTACTTTCAACATAGTGTGAAACAACAAGTCATCATTAATTTTGTGTCCTAACGAGATATTGTGGATGATCTCTTGGCTCTAGACTCAATCGTGCACATTTGGTTCTGTGTCGGAGACTAGGGAGAGGTCTCCTTCTTCAATATCAACAATCTCTAAGAAAAGTCGATAGATTATGTCGGTTCCCGTGAGAATGAAACAAGCCCTTTTAAGAGGAACTTGAGTGGCTTGGGAAGTTTAGTGCGATCGTCACCGGGTCCATGACGTCTTGTCTTCAATACCGGTGTTACCTTAGTAACAACCGGTAGCATATGTATTGAACCGGTTCTACGCCTAAGGTTGAATTGATGGAGGGCTATTTCTTTTCACCCTTTTCACATTCGATTCTTTTCATTCTTCAACCCTTGATTGCTTACGAGACTTCATAACTAGAACCTTGTTGGGTTTATTCGATTACTAGCTCTGTCTCGATCCGCTCTTCCGTATCTCACTTTTCTCCTTTTTCAATATACCTAAGGACTACACACTATCTAGTGGATTGTCCTGGGTAGATCCCTCCGGATTACGGCGGATCGTGGGAACTAATACCTAACCTAACCATCCTTATAACACCATGCATAAAGTAAATTGGTCGGTCTTTTGGTACAATTCATTCTTCCTTAAAACCAATTGAAAAATCATTTGGAAAAACAATCAAGGTACTTGTGATACGAGATCAAAGCATTTTGTACCTTAATAGTTTTGATCATTTAGAAAACCTCCCCCTCAACATGTGCGTATGATTTAGAAATTGTTTAGCACAAGGAGGCAAGAGGACTTTGAAATATTTTCTTTGATCACAATTTTCATACGAAAAAGCCATTTGATTTTCTTGGTAAAATTCTTCCCTCGATATGTGCATAGGATATTTTAAAACATTTTATCACATAGAGGCAAGAGTTCTTTGAAGCACATCCACAATCACAAAATCCATTAAGAAAACCATTTGAAAACACAATCAAGGTACTTTATAATCTCTTTTAAAAACTTTTGTACCTCGATGGTTTTGCTCCCCTCAATATGTGCTTGAGATTGAAAGCGTTTAGCACATATGAGAGAAGCGACTGCACAATTTCATCAAATCGATCACCTTTATCAAATTTCATTATTAAATCACAAATTCTCCCCGATCAAAATATCAAACCCTTTGAGATTTTGGATCCCAAGTAATTAATTAGGTTTAGAAAACATGGGAGAAAATGTGGCCTTGTTTAAATACTCATCGGTTTTGGATAAATCCTCCTCCTCAACATGTGCATTATGTATGAAATCGTTTGACACATGGAGCGGAGTGCCTTTAAAGGACTAAAACCAATTCCATTTAAAAGCAGTTGAGATTTAAATCACGATCTCTACCCGATCAAAATTTCAAACCTTTTGAGATTTGTGATCCCAATTGATTTAAATCATTTAAAACATTTTGGGGAAAGGCGTGGCTTGATTTAACTTTGAAAAATGACGAGATAAGGACCAACTCTAGACATTAAAGATTGTTAGTGTCGGTATGATAGTTTTTTTAAGCGATCTTTAAGTAAAATAAAACAGTTTCACAATCAAACAAGAGCAGAAAAATTTCATTTTGTAAGATCTTTGAGTTTTAAAGAAAATCATACCATGACATAACATTAAATCTTTAGATCACCACTTTATTTAGTACAAAGCGGACTTGATAGATGAAATATCGTTTTGAAAATATTTAATTTAAAATCACTCTCCCCTCGATTGATGACCGAAGTCGATAATTGAGTGACTTAGATTTTGATAAAATGAAGTCCGGTGATTTTCAAAATTTAGTCAATTTATTTTCAAAACAATATTTTCCATTTTCAAAACAATTTTATTCAAATTTATCAAAAATTGTTTAAAATGGTATCTGCACAAAGATAAGTTAGGTGGTTGAGAAGCTTCCATTGTTCTTTGTAGGGCTTGGAAGAAAACCGTCTGTGCGATGCGGTGAGACTTCTTCTTACGTTGCATTTGAATGCCAAGCGAGGTCAATTAAGCTCCGTTTCTTCAATCACTTAGAGAAAACCATCTGCGATGCGGTGAGACCTCTTCGTTGCATTTATGCCAACTCTCCATAGAAGTCCAGTTAAGCTCCGTTTCTTCATTTGTCAACCCAAGATATCGTTACCCTTTCCTTGCGGCATCCAATCATGTTCAATTGTGGGATGCGGATGGGAACATTCTTATAACCAATATACTTGCATCGTTAGTGAACACACATCTGATATATGGTGGTCGACATCACCCATACGACAATCGACTAATAAAAGTCAATCCAACATATCAATCAATTCATATATGGCATGGGGTTTATGTGTTAATCAAACTCTAATCATCTAAACCTAACAATCATATCCTAAATTCCTAGTCCTTGACACGAGGCAATTATCATTTTTAATTAAGCACGTGGGATAATTAAGAAAGCTCGTTAGATGATATAGATTTGAAAACATTCTCCCCTCGATCAATGACTCGTTTTATAAGAAGTTTTAAAAGCGGAAGTCATTGATTGAGTTTTCAATTTTATAAAACTACGAATCGATTGTTTTAAAAGCAACTCATTTACCACCATTTTAGAAAAACAACAAATATTTTCACGAAGAATTTTAGGCGGAAAAACATTTGTGTAGGAGCAATGATCCTTGACATACTTTCCTTAAATTGTTTTAGGATAAGTGCGAAAATTTTTGAAAATCGATTAAGCGTAGCACTTTCCTTCCTTTTAAGAGCGGGTTGCTATCACGAAATGATAGCAAGCCATAGTTTAACACACGGCGCAGTTCTGATCACGAAATAGCGCAAGCCATATTTTGAGACATGTTTAGAAAAGAATATTTACACCTCCTGCTCGAACTTCATCTAAAGTCCCGTGCCATTATTGAATGACATTTCTAAGACCGTAGATGTTATCGATATCGGAAGACATGTCTATGAAAACATATTTTGGTATTTTTCAAATTTTCGATTTTATGGGTTTTGAAGGTTTTATATTTTCTATTTTGTTTTCGTTGATAAATATATACAAAGATAGAAGATGATATAGTTAAAGAGGATGATGATACAGTACCGAGATAAGGATATCGAAGCGACGTCGTAGAAGATAAAGTCATCAACTCTTAAACATTCACCACCAAAGCTTCAGGGCTCTTGAATCGAAGAAAGAAATTGAACCATCGAAAGTGAGACTTTGGCGACTTTCCCCAAACCGAAAATCCTTTAGTGCGAGCGATTCAAAGCTTTCTTTCAAGGTTCTCTTAGCCGGTGCAAAAAGCACACCATTATCATCGAACTTGCTGCTCCTTTTAAGAATAATCACCGTGATTCTTAGTTCGAGGTTATATCATCCAAAAGAACATCAACATATCATCCACACATAAATAACACTTCTCAAATTTCCTTTCAAGCGGCGTGCAAGGCGATCCATTCCAAAAGGTGTCAAGAGAACAATTCCCCAAGTAGTTGAATTGATGCGATAGTCTCTTTGTATAATGCTCAAGAACTCTCTCGAATACACATCATGAGGGTAATGAAGAACAACTCCCCAATGTTCACATCTTTCATCCACGATGAATGTGTTTGAAGCTCAAGAACCAAGTACACCAATATCCAAGAACTCTCCCAAATACACATCATGCGGAAGGAAAACACCTCCCAATGTTTGTGGTAAACAATGGCTTTCTTCCACGATGATCGTGTATGAAGCTCGAGGACCAGTACACATTCCCCAAAGAGAACAACCGATAACATTGAAGAAGCGGGCGAATCACGATTATCTCTGCGGGTGACAATCTCTGCGGATGTCAACACGAATAAGTGATTATATCTACGAATCACAGTTAAGCCTCAAGTAAAGCAGTGAGCATCCCCAATGTTCACAATTCTCTCTCCCGATGATTGCGATAACATCGAGATCATCACACACCAATGTACCTCTTATATCTTGAAACATTTTCTAACATCTCTTCCCCATAGTTGAAATAAGAACACTAAACGCCTTGATGAGTAAAACATTGAGTTTCTGCGGTCATGACATTTGTTTTCCGGGATAACTTCAATCACTTAGAAGTATTAAGTCCATCAAGTTTACTCGCCATGAGTCAAACCTTGAGTTTCTCTGATAATAACATTTGTCTTCGGGATATCTTCAATTACTTAGAGTATTAAGTTCATCAAGTTTACTCGCGTTTGAATCGTGTCTCCTTCCCCTTGGGTTTTGACACTTGAAATCGGCAACACTTTAAAGCCAAATACAAGAAATCATTGAGAAGAACCTTAGAAGTCTTTGTGAGAATCAACTTCTTTGAAGAATATGAGCAAGTCTAATTGGGGATTAAATTCGACATATCACTCTCCCCGATTAGTGCTCTCCCTAAACCGACAATCTGTTTGATAAATGCCATGAATTAAGAAGAAGTCTTTAGATTGTTAAATGCAACTCGTCTTTAGTCTTCTAACATGTAGCGAAAATGTAGAACCATTGTAGACTCGACCTTCTTCAAGATTGTCCGGTTGGGAATAGAAAGTTAACATCTTCAACTCACCAAAAACAAGAACATCACCAAAATCATCGATCAACTTACATCTTGCAAATCCCTTAACTAAAATCCTCCCAATCAAACAAAACGAAAGATGTTCATTAAGGAAATCGACAATCGAGGCCGCCTTGAACACACGAAATGGTAATACCAAGCAAACAATCACATCAAACAAGAGCAGAAGGTTGTTCGGAATCATCATGTTGATGTGCGTGAAGCATTAACCGGAATCACTTTGTCAATAAACTCATATCGACTTGAAGATGTCAACAAGCGTCTCTTGAAGAAACTCCATGTGAAGATTACCCATAAGAAGAAGCTCGGTTCTTACATGAGTTTAGGCCGTATGACCATTTAAATTCTCAAATAATAATCAACCATGCGGTAATTTCACACTTCTTCTCCCCTCAAGAATTGCATACGGAGTTGCCATTCTTGAATAAATAAGTGAAAATCATCCAAATGTTCTATTCACACTTCTCTCCATAAAATCGGCACATGATGTCGCCATCTTCATTATAATCGAGCAAGTGGAATGAGAAAACAATCGATGGTAGCCGGTTCACTTGATGGTGAAGCACATGGAAAAAGTATGAAGCATGTTGATGAGAATGGTCATAATAGAAGATTTCTCTTCTTGAAGATAAAGCGCCTTGGCGTACACTTTTCTTTTCTATAAGTCTGAGGCTTGAGCTGTTGTGTTCAAACGTCATTAGAAGATTTCTCTTCTTTCTAAGATAATCTTGAAAGCGTACACATTTCTTTTCTTTAGAGTCTGAGGCATGAGCTGTTGTGTTCATACATCATTATCTCTCTCTTTTCAATCTCTTGGCAAAACATGTAATCAACCCCATTATCATTGGTGGGCTCTTTGTAGTGACGGTGATGGAGATAACCAATATGATGAATTTGACCACAAGTAAACTAACCCGAACTCGTGACTTAAACTTGCACATGTGAAACGAAGGCGGTGCTGAGAATCATGCTCCATTGAATCTCTAAGTACTCTATACTCTTCAACCAACCAACCATCAAGTAATAGGCGTACATCACCTCTTGAAAATCCACAATTGAATGTGACCTTTGAGCACTACAAGCGTAACTCCTTAAAGTGATAGTTATTTTGTGGTGGTATGAGCCCAATTCCCCAGTGGTAAAAGAAAAGGTAAAAGACACCCAACAATAACTAGATTTCCAAGTCTTCGTTTATGATAGTAAGCTCGAACAAGGATCATGAAGAATCTTCATCCAACCATCGCCCGATACCTTGGATACTAAGTACACTCGCCGTGATAATTCACTTCAACCTCAAATAAATAATATTGAATTAACGCCGTTGTCGCATCCTCGGTTAGCTGCTCAAATCTAGCCTTCTTTGACATTTAAGCGAACTCGATAATGGTTTCATCCGACCATGGTTAAAAGCACATAACCCGTAAAACCATGTAATAACCAAAGCGCCATGACTAATATCAAACACGCATCAATTTATGAAGTACACCTTTTATCCTTTCTTGAAGCAGAACCCGTAACACCGGCATCGAAGACCCGAGATACGCTTTCCTTTCTCCAAGATGGTTCCATCATCACGGGATTTTACAATTCTATAGTTTAAACCGAAATTGTTTCTTCGCGGGATTTTACAAAACCAAGAATAAACCGTATGATAGTTAGAATGCACTTTACAATTACAGGATATTTCCATTGTCACGGATTTTACAAGTCTCGATTTAAGCAGAAATAGGTTCTTTCGGAGTTTTACAAAATCAAGACAAAACCGTAAACAATGTCGACTTGAATGTGTTATGACAACATTGGTTTGGTGAATATCATTTTAGGGAACATCGCGGTTCATCATTTCATTATCCAACATCAACATTATCATCAACCATCCAATAAACACCTTGGTAAACACATCACTCACGCGTTACGCCGGCAATTTCGGTGACAACATGGAGAAGTAAATCCGATATGCCAAACTTGATCATGAAGTGAACTTCCCGAATTGTTACTTAAACTTGTACTAATCCTTGTGAAGAAGAAGCGGTGTACCCAATGTACAAAACCTCTTGACATTCTCAAGCGGGTGAGACACCGTAGTGATAGCAACGTTGTCGTCAAGCGAGAAAAGAATCCTAAGCGTAACTAAATAGCCAAGTCTTTATCACCCTCAATAAATGCCCGAACAAGTCATCTTGGCGGAAGGAAGAGAGAAGGCGAAATAAGTGAACTACGCCGGAAAACCTCACTTCAAATCCAAATAAAATACCGTCAAATAACCCGTAGTCAACTTTGTTAAACAATCAATTCAAGCCGTGACATACAATACTCGTGAGAATGCATAATCCCAAGTATCAAACCTCATAACATAAGGAATCTTAATATCATGTCAAATCACATCATCGACTTAGAACACACGACCCATGTGATACAATAGATCGACATCATCAAATTGCATCATCTTGATACACCTTGCGGTGAGTATATCAATCAAAGGATTAATTAAACATCAAAGTCATAGCCCAAATTTCCTAATAAGTGTAATCGACCCAAATTAGACTACCACTTGATCCAAATTCACTCTTATTACAGTTAATCAAAGACCGGTTTATATTTAGCATAATCATTGAACAATTAACTCGAGCCCACATTCAAATGTATCTTATCGACCCATGTAACAAATTGACTCCAAAGCCCAATAAAGTAAGTGCGGTCCAACCTTAACACATATTTCGGATCCATAATTCGTTTAATCCTCGTATGATGATAAAATCACTCGAACACCAATCACAATATAGCACCGTTTGATACCATTTATCATCGACATATTCATTTGAAGCGTTAAAGTTTGTTTTAACACAAAATAACGTTTGAAATTATCGACATCAAATGAACTTAATACCAAAACTATCAACTCCAAAACTATCAACTTTGGCCCATACACAATCGATTATCACACGACCCGTATGGTCCATGAAATTCGGACAAGAAAATAAAGCATCAAATCCGACCCATGAACTTAATACCGATCCAGTTACCCATCTCATACCTAAACTCACGGATTATAAAAACACAACAATATCTCACTTACCTAATTATCGATCACAAACCTAAAATGTTCTCTCACTAAACCATAATATCCGCCCCCACATAATCCTTTCACCTTAACCTAATATATTCTGTCGCCTCCTAGTTCAACTCTTGTCGCCATCAATCAAACACCTCTCATCACAAGTATCCGTCAATCCCTAAACATGAAGCGGGCGCCTCCCATTTTACATGATCCATTGATTCATCCATGACCTAGCCACAGGGATGGCATGAGGTCTTTGATTCGAAGGTCCATAATATGCCACAGGGATGGCAACGGTATCGTCATAGGCATACCAAATCAGACTCAGGACACAAGGTTGGTGATCGTTACTTTAATGTATTCGTTTTGAGTATCAACAAACGAATCAAAGAAATGATGTAACATGCTTGTTGACATCATTCTTTAACCTCGTATAGTAACAAAAGCGAAACATATAAGATCTATGATGTGTAAGTTCAACGAGGAGAGTCTTGAAGACTTGAGGTGAGTTATGAACAAAGCGAGATCATTATATAATTAATATTTGATCATTAAAAACTTTTGCTTGATGTCCAGGCGGGTTGATCAATGAGGCACTAGATCTTTTGTGTATAGATCGTTAATGGTCTAAGTGTTTGAATAAACCACACACAAAGGATAAAAGGCGAGATCTTGGATGAATAAATTTGTTTGAGTCTAGATCTATGATGTATGCTTCTCTCGATTGATTGACCTTTAAGTGTCTAGATGTTGCTATGAATATTACGAGAGAATAATGAGATCTTTGAGTTTTCAAATTTCGAATATAGTGATTCAAGATCGGTTATGAAATCATTATAAGGGTTGTTTGGATCTAATAAAGGTCTTGAGAAATATTTACAAACCACTTGATGAGATATGAGATCTTGTGTTACCAGCAGTTTTGAGTTCAAAAGGCGATTTGTGATGAGTCTTGTAATGGTTTATGTTATTGATGTCGTGGTGGTGGTCTAGTGGTAGTTGTCTCTTCTTCATCCTTTACGTTTTCAAAGCAAGTCGCTGGGTTCTGGTCAAGTCGCTAGCAACATTATTTAGCCAGTCGCTAGCAGTGGCTAAGCCGACTCGCTAGCCAAGTTGCTAGCCAAGTCGCTAGCCAACTCGCTAAGCCAACTAGCTACGACTTGTTAAATAACAAGTCGTTAGGTCTAAGTCGCTAGGACATGTAAAGACAAGTCGCTAAGAAAAATACATTGAATGCTGGTGGTTGGTTGGTGACTAGTCGCTAGCAAGAATTATGGTATTTTCCGATGACTTTTCAGCCATTTTCCGACCACCTTCATAATAAACCCGGAAAAATGCATAAAACTACATCTTTTAATGCCCATTATGACCCGGTTTGACCACGAAAAATGACTAGATGACCATTTGACTTCACAAAACTTATGATATTAACGTGGTGATTGGATGAAGCTTGCCACAAAAACCGGTATAACAAACGGATGTTGAAACAATAGACCACATGAATATTTGGACCATTTTGACCATTGTAACAACCATTTGACCATCATAACATACACCATGTTTGGTACAAAATCTTGTTTAAACAATAAAATCGACACGAAGCTGTAAAAACATGCTTGTTGTTGACCAAACAAGAGGATAGTGAAACATGTAAAAGCAGTTAACCATACGTATACACTAAAAGCAGTTTCAGACCAACATAAAGTACCAAAAACGACATACAAACATGAATCGAAACCATAGTAAATCATCAAAACACAACAACCTTGGCTCTGGTACCAATTGTAGGATCGAATATTTATTGTGTTGATGATTGGGTGGTCTTGGATGATCAAAATACATGTTTGCCATAGTTAGAAGTTAGTAGAGAGAGAGAGGATGTTCTTGCTAGAGGTTTACACAAAAGTATGGAATATTAGATTGAGAAGCACCACCCTTCCATGGATGGAAGGGTATTTATCTCTGACTCAACGACCTCCTATCGGCTGTGGATCGGGGATACGGTGGGTAAGACCCGTCCTTCCTCCACGGTGTTGCACTCGCTAAACTAAACTAATAACTAACTAATAAAGCGATAAATAACGTAACTAACGACAAGTCTACAGCTAACTTAAGCTAGATAACATTTGGGGTGACCGACTCTTCACTATGGAATTTTCTAATTCCTAACAGTATTTTTCGTTTCATCAATTTTGGCTAAATGTATGCCCGAAAACTATACTGCATAACTAAGGAGCCAACATTTAACTTATCAAAGCAATATGAATGACAAATTTGCTGTGAAATACTAATTACTCTGTATATCATTGTTTTAAGTAGGGCTGAGCAAACCACCCGAATGGACCAGATCGACCGACCGACGGGCCGATCGAGACCGGACCGACCACATTCGGTCCGGTCCTCGGTCTCGGCTTTTAGGCTAATTCGGTCTCGGTATTGGTCGGTCCGGTCCGGACCACAAACCGACTATTTTGCCTTGTTGGATCGGACCGACCACATTCGGTATGGTCTTCGGTCTCGGCTTTTGGGCTCGTTCGGTCTCGGTCTTGGTCGGTTCGATCCGGTCCACAAACCGACTATTTTACCTTGTTGGACCGGATGGACCGACAGACGGATTGAGGCCGACCTGGGCCGACCGCATTCGATCCGGTCGCCGATGCCGACTTTTGGGCTAATCGATGCTCGATCTTCATAGGTCCGGTCCAGGACCATTGCTCAGCCTTAGTTTTAAGTGCGACTATATATTATCAAAAGTAATTTAAATAGATAAAAATGAAATATCACAACTAAAGTAAATCCTTTACAACCAATTTTCAGTTCCCGCTTACAAATTTTTTCGCCCAATTTCATTTTCCCGCTTACATTTAGCGCTCACCTTTTACTTTTCCAAATATCAGGTTCAGGATAGATCTCACATAGATCTCACTTTCCATCCAACTCTCACCACTACTCTCCCCCTCACGCTGCTCTCTTGCATCTCGCTAACCAAAAGAACCCTACCGCCATGTGAAATATCCACCAGAAACAGCCACCATCCGAGGCAACCACCACAACTATTGCAAGTATCATCTCCACCACCAACGGAAATACCACCCATCCTTGTTGGGTAATTATTTTTGTATTTTACTAGTTGTACTTATGTGTATAAATTTTAAGTATTTATCTAAAATTATCTTCTGATTTCAGATTCTGAGCTAATTTATTCAGTTTAAGGTATTTTTATTTGGGGTTTATATGAGTATACTATACATGCTGATTTTGACCATGTACAATTGATTGTATGGCTGATTTTTGATGTTTTTAGCTCTCATTTAAAGGTATTTCTATATAATAGTATTAATATAAGTTTGACCTTAAGGACTGAATACTACTAGCCTCTTTGTTTAATCTAGATTTAATATAAGTAGGGGTGTTATCGAGTTTGGTTATCGGGTTCTTGTTTTGCAAAATATGACCTTACACTCAAACAGTTGTGAGCAGGTCAAGTAGGTTAGATGGGTCTGCTGGAAAAAATGGGTCAACCAGTTTAACTGGGTAGGCAAGCCGGATGAGCTAGGTGAGTCAAATGGGGCTGGTTGTCAGGCTTAAGTGGGGTTCAGGTGGTTGAGCCGAAACGGGTTAATGACTAGCCATGTTTAGTAGTTCACTGTTAAATATTGAAATAATTCATTCTTATTTCTGGACTTGGTTTAACAGGAAAAGTATCAAGCGAGTATGGTTGAGAGTCATGGAGAGTATGTTGAATCACACCCACATATTGAGGAACTATGAAACCAAGTCAATTCGCTTATCAGAGTGAATACATATGGGGCAGACAATGAGGTTGATCCTATAACTCTGAAATGCTCACATGCTCTATGTGCGAGCAAAATGTATGCAATATATTCATTTATGTCTTGCAGGATCTTTCACATTTCTTTTACTTGTGCTAACAATTTTGTTTTACAGTTCACGACTCGTGCTTACATGCTCTATGTGCGAGCAAAGATGAAGATGCAGAGGAAGATGTAGTCAATGTTGAATCCAATTGTTTATCTTTCTGTGGAAAGAAATGCCGGGAGGTATACGCTTAGGCTGATATCTTTTATATATACACTCACACACTGATATTTGTTATATTTAAAATTTTGTTTGAAAAAATATATGTATTGGGTGATGGGTCAAAACGGGTTTTAACTGTAATGGGTCATCTTTTACTTTTTAAAGTATTGTCTCCCCTTGCAATATGTATATCTAAGACTTTGTGTTTTTTATAGCTCTATGAGCAACTACAGACATATATCGATGTCAAGTTTGAACTTAAAGATGGATATTCAATGACTCTACTTAAGCGTTCTGATCTTAGCCAAGATTCTACACTCAATGATCCTTTAAAGGTTTTATGCAATTCCAAATTGGCTGCTGCTTTCTCTGTTATGGATGAATGTTTTGTGCCAGTTATGGATGAGAGAAGTGGAGTCAATGTGATTCACAATGTTGTTTACAACTGTGGTAAGTACTCATGGAGTGTATTTTAATTGTATCTTTATCTTTTAAGTTGTGTAGCTTGCTTGATAAAAATTGGTTTGAAACTTGCATAGCTGCATATCGTAACAAATCTAAAGCATAGATATTAGATTATAGCGTGCTGGCTATTTGTTAGTTTAATCTGCAATAGAAATGTAACCTTAATAAGAATACCATCCATTTGCTTTCTTTTTTTTAATACCAATTATGACAGATGAATGAGCAACACAGCAACAACGATCCCAAATCAACAATTTGAAAGTGATTTAGATAAATAAATTCTAAACAAACTTTTTTACTTATTATTAGTCTGATATCTTGAAATTTCTTGTCAGGTCAAACTTCACCAGGTTAAATTTTTCTGGCTTCTGTACAGCAATTTTGGAGAGGAGTGGTGAATTGATTGCAGCAGCATCCATAAAGTATTCTTTCCTGATTTTCATTCGATCTTTTTCTGTCTGTTCTTTTTGAAGCATTTGGCATAATAACTTTCTTTTCTTATATATAACAGGATCCACGGGCATCAGTTAGCAGAAATGCCTTTTATTGGAACTCGTAACATGTATAGGCGTCAAGGGATGTGTCGTCGGCTTTTAGATGCGATTGAAGACGTATGTTTTCTTATCTCTTGGTGAACTTATTTCAATTAAATCATTTTTGACATTAGAAACCCCTGTTCAAGTGCCTGCAACTATTAATAATTTGGTACTTTTGCTTTAGTATCATCTGTCTACCACTCTAATATAGGTATGTGTTTGAGAGTTGTTATGTTATATTAGACACTTAGAACTGGATAACCAGTTGTTATAAAACTGACCATCAAATAAGTGTTTGAATGTTGCAAGATTTAGTATATAAGTGTTTGGTCAAGACTTTGATATATCTCTATTTGTTTTACAGCTTTGGGATGACACGCATTCTAAAACCATTGGAGATCGACTCGAGTGGCCAATATAGCGTTGAAGGAGTTTTATAGGGCTGTAGTTCATCCCTTAAATACAACAGCTCCTCAATAGTTAACGTTTTATATTTTCGTGATGATGACGTTTAAGCAATTGTAATGGATAACACTTTTGTCTAACTCGGATGTTGCGTTGGTTGATGTTTATATATGATGTTAAATTTGTTGAATATTGTTTGTGTATGCTTGAGTACTATTCGGGTCTTGTGGTAGTGTTTGGTTTGCAGGTTTTGGAAAACAAAATTTAATTATTTTTTATTAAAGAAGCAGTTGGCGGGTTTAATAAAAACCGTAGCAAACAAGAAAAGTATGGATGGTTGGTAGTTGAAGAAATTAGCTACGGTTTGATATAAAACCGTAGCAAATAATCATTATTTGCCACGGTTTCAAACCGTACCAAAAACGATTTTATTTTTGATACTCGTATCTGCCACGGTTTTAAAACCGTGGTAAATAACATAAAAACCGTACTAAATGAGATTTTTGTGTAGTAGTGTTTAAATGCAATCTTTCCAACTTGGCAACATTGCGAGGTTCAGTGGCGATGCAAAGTTAGTCTTTTAGCATTAATTGCTATCTGCAACTTGACAAAATTAGTCCACAAGGTTTAAGTGTCGCTACAAAGTAAGTCCTTTCAAGCCGATCCATTGCGTCGCGGTTTCATACTCGTTTATTTTACAAAAGTCAAGATATTTTGTCTTTATTTCACTATTTCGACGTTAGTTGACTAGTCAAGGGTATCTTCGTATTTTCGTCTTTATGTACTTGCGGGTGATTGATCGCGCTCTTTATACCTAATACTAGTTTAGTCGGTTTTATCCGAAGAACACTACCAACACAAAATCCCAACAAAAAAACTTGAAACAATGGCGTGAAATGGAAACTTTCAAAATGATCGAAAGAGTATGAGTTCGCGTTAAACAACTATTTGCTTTTGGCGATCTTAGATGCTTTTGGGGATGAACCCATTGTTGAATATGGGTCGTATAGGCAAGTGAATGCATGGACGAGGCGAGTTCTTAATTGGTGCGGACAAAAGACTTATTGGGATGAGATTTTGGGAGAGGTGGAGGAGGAGAGTGAGGATGAGGAGGTTCAAAGTGAGGCGGTGCGGCAAAGTGAGGTGGTGCAACAAGTAGATAACGATACCGGGTTTGAAGATGTTTATGATTTGGAAAAGCGAGGATTACGGGTCTTGAAATTTTGTTTCAATGACTCAAGGAAAGGATGGAGAGCAGGGGAGAGAGCTCTGGTTCAAACAAATTGGAGTGAGATGAAGTCAAGTAGTTTATGATGATGGTCTTTGTATGTTTTTAGTTTTTTGGTTGGATAATTAGATGTATCAAATGGTTGTAACTTTTAAAACATATCAATGGAAAAGTTGGTTTTTAATTTATTGATTATGGAACTATATGGCAATAGTTATATTGCAAAATTTTGATGCATACAAATGATTAGGTTCGTTTAGGTTTAATTGACTCTACTATGATTTAACAGATCCAGTCTACAGTAGCTTAAATATCAGTATAGGTCCAAATCGATCTTATATCAAGTCCAAGGTTCTAGTTTTCGGGTGGTAGTCACTATTGAAATGAGTTTAATAGTGGGATGTGATGAGAATTAATTGCTAATCACAGCTAGTTTTGACACCAAGCTAACAAACAAGCGATTATGCCCATGGAGGGGAACCAAGGGTTCAGGTGCTTGAAATCATATGGATTTTTTGATTTAATGTTAATTTTGAAAAAAAGCATCGATTTTTCTTAAATCATCTAAATCGTCAGGTCAGTCGAAATGTGTTTATATTCGATTCGATTTTTTTTCACACGATCGTATTTGGTGCTTGGTTAGTCTACGCCCTTATTACTATTAATTCACCTAATCTATTTACCCTCAACCAAAAACCTCATTAGAGCCTCATCTCTTTCACTTCCTGCATCTCACTTCCAGTTCCAACGATGCATTTCATTCCGAAACTTTCGCTCATATATGGTTTCTACATCCATTTTAAAATGGGGAATAATTATTACCAATGAAGTACCAGATTTCAGCAATAATGTGATTTTTTGAACAGAGATCACTTTTACCATTTAAACTAGTAGAACTAAAATATACTCTAATCAGTTCATATAACCAAATAAATCAAAACTAGCACGCCTATCTTTTTATATGCATATACATGATCATTTGTTTATCTTCTGCAACTGTATTCAACTAATTAAGCACATTCTACTATACACAAAATCAATAATATTTCAAGATTACAAAGAATCGATACACACGAAGGTACTCTTGAATGTCATTAAAAGAATTCCATAAACTCATATTTCACCATACAAAATGACTCTAAACAGCACATCATATTTATAGAGAATAAACCCTAAAAGCCTAAGAGATCAATGATGAACAAGCAGAAGATGCATCCTCAAGAGACATCGTGTTCAATTAGTCACCGTGAGTTTGGGCTAGGATACACGGAAACGTTGCCGGGATGCCGTACCACGTACCGGAAACGTCCCGGAAACGGGAAACGCCGGGAAACGCTAGGAAACACCTAGGAAACGTCCCCGGGAAAAGTAAAAACGTATCTTCATTTGGGGTACGCCGATCCTTATCTAGGAAACGTTCGGGGAAACGTTTCTGGCCCAAAAAGTCACGTTTCATATCTTTAATTTTATTTAACCTATCTAATTTCTGGTTCCGAAAATGAAAAATCGAAGTGTTTATGTTGAAGATGATGGGATCGGGAAAAAGAAAGGTTGGGGAAGAAGAAAGGGTGGGGAAGAAGTGATGGATTATATCACAGAGATAAAGAGATATGAAGAGATTGGAGAGAGAAATAAATACAGTAAAATATTCTAGGCGGAAGGTATGGAGTCGTTGTATTTCCATGAGTGAGCTCGTGGTTCTTGCTGGCAGTGTGGTAGCATGTGACGCGTCCTTCAGTGTGCTCGCCGTGGGGCATCTCGCCGTGGTGGTGACGAAGATGGATTCGACAAACCAATGGATACTATTTGATTTGTGTGTGTAGTGTGTGTAGTAGTGTCTTGCGAATGAAGAGGTTGAGGTTTGTTATGAGGAGTGGGGTTTGTTGTGGAGAGTGGGATCTTTGAAGTGGCGAGGTGGCGATGATGAAGAGATTGAGCTCCATCATCACACCTTCCGCTCTAAATGAGTTGGTTTGATTGTACTGATATTTTAATGATTTTGTTACATAAATATTTTGAGATTGTCGCACACAATAAAAATAGGGTGGTATGCTTTACAAAATATTGTTTTGTACTACTAATTAATAGTAGAACCCATACTAAAATACTCTGTATATAAACTAGAACTTAATATTATTGTATAATATTAATATGGTAATATATCAAATAGGTATATCGTACCAAATTATAAATTATATATAATTGAATATTGTCTAATTTTTTTTTAAAATAATTTATATATATTAAAATATTATAAAACACATAGACGTTCCATAATGATCTAGTTTAAAATTTTAGGATGTTCTTGTTTCCGATCATGTGCCGTCCCGTTCCGTTTTCGTTTCCGTCCCGTGCTACTTAGAGTTTGGGCACAAATAAAGCGGCAAAACATAACTTCTTCGCCTTTTCTAAGCGACCAAACTTGAATAGCCTTGCCTTCTTCCAAAACATTCTTGTTAGCTTCCACAAAATCGGACCAGTTGGTCTTTAAAGCGTAGTTCTTGTTTTCCACTTTCCTCCAATCTTTAACGACATTGGTTTCTTGTACATTTCAAATTCGGCCCGACCAATGCAATCTCAATCTCGAACCATCACCAAGAACTTGTTTCTCTTGGTCAAGAAATCATGAGTCTCGACTTTCTTAAACGACATGTCTAACCAATTTCGGCTAATTTGTTTCGCACACAGTCAGGGACGGATCCACATAGTAAATGTGGAGGCGGGCATGTGGTAGCAAAAAGTTGATATTTTAGTGTAATTTTATTTAATTTTAAACGTTTTTGAAAGTGACACATGAAATCTCAATTGCACATTCATCATCTTAAATCCAAGCGTTTAACTTTTTAAAGCTTTATAAATCCTTCATGTACAGGTAAAAATACTCGATTTACCATTATGTTTCTAGTTTTTTCCGCATTTTGTTGCTATTGTAAAAAAAAATTTTTTTGCATTCTATTTTTACAGATTAGTCATTTTGCGCGATGACCTACTTTTGAATCACTAACGATATCTGAACCATTAATCTCATCACTCGTTATAAACTCTTGTAACTGTGTGAAATTCTGCTCACGAACAAATGAACTGTACTTTTCTTGGATTAATGCTTCTATCTTTCCTTATAATATTCTTCTTCATCCTCGTCAAGAACATCATTATCGTGTTTGCTAGCAGCAAAACCAACTTCTTCATTCGATAACTTTTGATTATGACGATCAGCATTGCCAACATTCTTTTCCATGGTTGATTGCTTTGGTTTCTTGATGAAAATAGTAAGATTTTAATTTCGTTTAGGGTTTTGCATGTATGTGTGTACGTGTAGATATTTATGCGAAATAAAATGAAAAACGGTTTGCATGCAAGATCGTACTAATACGTAATATTGTTTAGTGCCATATTTTGTGCATAAGGTACTAGTTATTACAGTAATAAAGTAATAAAGATAAAAGATTTACTGTATTTCGTAAGATTTAGTGGGTTTCGGTAATTTTGGAGAAAAGTGGTTAATCATAATTTCCAGATTAAAGATAAATAGCCTATTTAGATATGTACAGATATTAAGTAATTTTTAATGGTAAAAGATAAAGATAATATATGTACTATTTTATATCACAATCTTTTATATAATAAAGGAATTCGTCGTTTAGATAATTTTGTCGATTCGTTCTTATGGAAAAAAATTGGGCGATAGGAGAGACTTGATTTTGCGTAAGCAAAATTGTGTGATATGAATGGTTAATAAAAGTCGAAATTAAATTGATTTTGATTGGCTAATTAATTTGGTGGAGAAATTTGGTTGAGAAAAAAAAGCATAAAATATAGGTGTCGAATTTGTGAAAACAAAACTTAAAAAGAGGGGTAATTAATAAAACTTTAGTGGTTAAATTTTTAAAAATTGTATAGAGTTAAGTGTAATATTATAAGTTTAGTATTTTTAGTAACTTTAGAAATTAAACAAATCGCTTATCTTTATCACTTATCTTTATAACTTAAAAATACAATATGTATGTTGTTTTAAAACTCTAACATATAAATATACATAAGATAATAAATATCATATTTTTCTTATTTATGTTTCTTAAAATTACGTTTATTTCGTATTAAAAGTATAATGAATGTGGATATGAATTTGAATATTAAATCACATTTAAATTATTGAAAATGGAAATATAATTATTAAATTGTAAGTGCAGTACTGTGTAATATGAAGAAAAAAAAAAGCATGATTGTCTTATATATTCTTTACGTATAATTTTATTTATTTATATAAGGATATGTATAAAAACATTTTTAAAAACTTTAAGGAGTATATTTTAACTTCATCAACGTTTATTATATCAACTAAACTCGCATCTTGTGTGCGTCGTAATATCGATAGTGAAATTTAAATAGGAACATCAACATCTATATCAATTAAATATAGTTGAATCTTGAGTTATCTAACAAATTTTTTTTACAAAATTTGATTATACAAAATTCTAATGGATATTAATGGATAACGAAAAACTCATGCATAAGTATATAATTATATAAATTACTTTTAAAGATCTGATATTGATTATTGATCTGAAATAAATTTTTTTGTCAAAAGCGCAATGCGTGCGCGTATTATAACTAGTACATTATACTTAATTTACATAAAATATATTATCATTTAAGTATTTAACATAACATTATTTAATTATGATCAACATGTCATTATACATAACAAGTTCACCACTCTGGCATAATTAAAGACTTAAATGCCATTAATCTCATCATCAACATATTATTAAACTCATTATTAACAAGTTAGTAAAGTCAAATTGAAAGCTTGTAAATGTTAGATTTGAAGATAATGCAGTAAATTTAATAAATTTGAGTTTGTAAAAGCTAATTTTGTTACTAATGAAAACCTTTATGTTAATAAAGCTCTAATGGTATGTTATAATTAGCATGTGTCTCATTGAGTTTTATTGCCATTTAATTAGTAGCCATTGTTTTGATTTATGTAATTTCCTTGTTATGTTTATTTGTTTTTGTAATGGCACTTATTGGTTAGTGTCGCTATTGTGCATGTTCCCGAAGCATGTTTTGGGCATGTCATTTGGTCTAACTTATATGGGTATGTCCATATAAGTTTTTTTTTTTTTTGGTGCTAATATATTTGCCGAGATGGTCCCTTTTCCAAAAAAATAAAATAAAAAATAGCATGTGTCCAAATATACCACCCTAACTAAAAGCTTGTATAAGTTATAATTATGTTACTGATGAATGCCCATGTGTTAGTTTTGAAGATAATGAAGTGAATTTAATGAATTTTGGTTTTACTTTATTAGTGTTTATAAAGGTTAAATTACGTATGTCATGGCAACCCTTATGTTAGATTCGAAATTAAACCGTGGGAATAAAAGAATGCAACGATCTTATTTCCGGTCGATGTCCATAACAGTTATGCGGGTATGGTTATCATGGCTTGTTCACAAGAAAACTTAATTATAATCTTGATTTTGTACCCAAAGGTGTACACAAGCTCCAGATCATGCTCCATATGAAACCTTTATGGATGTCGTTCCTAGCGTTGGCTTTCTTGTACTCTAATCGGGTCACTGGTTTGCAGAACGATCTGTTTGCGTTTTAAATAACAAGATTGTGGGTGGACAGTTATGGTGGCCCAATAATTCCAGAACGAAGAAATTTGATAGCACTTAAGCATTTGAGATATCTCTAGCAACCATTATGTCTTCACTGGTGACCAACCCGAGCTACAAAGGTTGACTATGGTCTGCGCGTATTCACTCGATCACTATGAAGATGCAAGTTGGAATACGGGTATATACTGGGAAGGTATAATGACAAACTTATAGATGAATCCTCAGTATAGCTAGATTCTCAAGTCTTAAATATAGCTAGAAGTGACAATATGGGCGGGTTGGGTAGCGGGTCATATATGTTGGTTCGCTACACTTAGAGGCTCGTTTGACCCTTTGACTAGTTCTCATTTTGGGTAAAGTTTTGAGTTACACCAGTTTTACTCATTATAGATTAGACACATCCCGCATAATATACCCATTTATGAATAACGGTTGTCAAGATTGCCACCACAGCTAATTTGGCGCGTAGATTACGTTAAAAAGTACTAGTTTTCATCCAATGAAACAGCTTATATATCAATATCCAGATAAAAACAAATATTTACTATGAGGATAATAAATTCTAACTGGTGCATAAATCTATTGGAGATAGATTTGCCAACCAAACTTTGATCAGCTGGTATCTGTGACGTTAGTTGTCGATCTGACCTTGTGCATAAAATCTGATGAACTATTTAAATCTAAACTGGTCTGATATTCAAGTTTCGTATTTGGGTCACCACTGATATCAGTTTAATCACAGTTATGAATTGAGAAACAATTCCTAACGAAAATTGATTTTGACATATTTTAACACAGATTTCATTAGTACACAAAATTACGACGAATAAATGATTGTACCCTCAACACTATTTTACCTAATCTATTTACCATTAACCAAAACCTCATTAGAGTCTAATCTCTTCCACGTACTTCCTGCAGGTCACTTCCAACAATGAACCTCGTTCGAAATGTTTGAACCTAATCTTCCAGAACTCCTTTTTTAATAAAAGAATGGGGAATAATAATCACAAAAAACACAGAATTAGCATTTAAATCAGAATTAGCACCCCTGTTCTTTATACACATTTATGATCACACGGTTATCTTCTGTAACTATTGTCAAATTAAACATATATGAACTATGAAATACACGTTCTGATATACACAAATCACTAATATTTCAAGATTACAAAGAATCGATGCACACGAACGTACTCTTGAATGTCATTAAAAAATTCCTTAAACTCATCTTTCACCTCATACAGAATGACTCTATACAGTACATCATATTTATACAGAATAAACCCAAAAAAACTACAAGATCAATGATGAACCAGCACACGATGCATCTTCAAGCAGCGTCGTGTTCCTACGGATTGTCCACACATACAACAGCAAGACATAACCTATCGTCTTTTCTAAACGACCAAACTTGAATAGTTATATTTTCCTTCAAAACATTCTTGTTTGCCTTCACAAAATCAAACCAGTTGGTCTTCAACACATAGTTCTTAGAACGCGACATACTCCAAATCTTTAACCACATTGGTTTCTTGTACATTTGCAAATTTGGCCCCAAAATCTGAACCTTGATCTCAGAATCATTACCAAGAATTTGTTTTTCTTCATGCGTCAAGAAATCATGAGTCTCGACTTGCTTAAACGGCATGTTTAACCTATTTAGGCCTCGTATCAAATCACTTTGGTACAAAGATTTTTGAATCACTAACTTCATATCTGAACCATTGATCTCATCACTCATTATAATCTCCTTTAACCGTGTGATCGCCTCGTTGCTATCAACGACCATCTTTACCTTCTTCTTCTTGTTGTTGTCAACTTCATTCGCTGATGAACTTTTACGTTTCGACCCACCCATTGATTTCGTCCATTCATACGACACGTTAATATTTTCACCACCAAATAATTTCAACTTTTCGCTCACTAATTCTTCAATTTTTAGCCTATAATATTCCTCTTCTTCGTCCTTGTCATTAACTTCTTTCTCGCGTTTGCTAGCAGCAAGGGGCCCCATTATTCGTTAACTTCTGATCATGACGAGCAACATTGTTTCCCATTATAGATTGGTTTACTTTCTTGAAAATATGGTGATAATTTCCTTTAGGGTTTTGTATGTATGATATGGTTAGGGTTGATGTTTATATATACGAAATAAAGGGAAAGGTACAGTATTTTGGTAAGATTTTGGTGGCTTTTGCATGGGGTTTTGTGGAAATTTGGAGAGATGTATGATCATTGTTTTAAAAATCGGGTTTTTAATCGACCCGATCGAGTTATCGGACATCGGTTCAACCGTCGGGTGTTTTTCATTTATTATTATTATTTTTGACCGGATCAACCGGTTCGATCGTCGGTCAACCGGTTCGACCGCCAAGGTCTACCAGTCAACCGGTTAAAAACAAAAAAAACAACCAAACTCGGTCGGGTTTCAACACCCGGGTTGTGTGGTCACTCAAACCGGCGAGTCTAACCGATTAACCGGTTTTAGAAACCGGGTTTTACTCGTTTTCGGCGGGTTCGGTCCGACCGGTCCACCGGTTGAACCGGCCGGGTCGACCCGGGTTTGAAAACATTGTGTATAAGGTGTGTTTAGTTGGGGGAAAATACTTTTGTGTTTCATAAAATGTTCTGTAGAAAATAAGGGAAAACAAAAATCGCGTTCAAATAAACGTTTTTCAACAAAATATTTTGTAAAACACAAAATCCCATATTTTCTAACTTAATAAGAAAAACTACAAAATAAATTTTAGTTGTTTTCCTTTGTAACCCACAACAATCCCTCCTTTTCTTCAAAATAGAAAATACCAACATCAACTAAACGCGTTTTCTATATTTTCAAGTATTTTGTTGAGATAAATTGTCATTCCAAACTTTTACAAAACTAGCGATAGAAAACAGAGAACTTTTTCTGCAACTAAACGCACCCATATAGTTTGTTACGGTTTTAAATTTTTTATTTTAATTGCGCATCCTTCTCTTTAGATCGCGTGTTTTGAAATTTTGAAATAACAAAATATTTATTCTTTTTTTTTAGTGAAGACACTCGTTTTATAATTGTGTATCAAACTAAGATGATAATGGTGTGTGTATGTGTCGATTGTGGGTTTTTTGTGTGTGTGTGTTTCTAGTGTGTGTCGAGAGGAAGAAGAAAGCAAGGATCAACAGGTAGAAGAAAGCAAATATATGTGTTTTTTTAGCTTTTACTTTAGATAATACATATCAAATCTACAGATAAGTGTCCATTATTGACTTTTAAAGTATTTTTTTTTAACTTTAACCTTAAATTATTTTATTTGTCTTATATAATAATTGATGCAAAATATATAAATAGATTGAGTTCTAAATGCATTTTCATTATATTAGTATAATTTTCATCAGGTATTACATAATACAAATGAAATAATATAAGGTCAAAGTTGAAAAAAAAAAAACTTTAAAAGCCAATAACAGACATTTATTTAGGGACGGATGGAGTAAATATATGGCCCAACCCACTTGTATTTTATTTACATTGTATTTTTTTCGCTTCTTATTTTTATTTTATTATAATTTGTATTTTAATTTAATTAATGAAATATTAGTTTATTTAAATAAATGAAAAGGGGGAAAAATGTGGGTCGTAAAAAGATGGTGCTACGAGATGTTATGAGTGATGGCCGTATTTTGGTGTGTGAATTGGTGTTAAAGTTGATGTAGCGATTAGGTGGTTGTATTTTTTTTTTATGTTAAAATGTTACGAGAGCTTATGCTATTATATATGCATTAATGTTGGGTTTTGTTGACGGAGTTCTTTTTTTTTGTTTTGTTGATTTTCGCAAGACGTAATTCCAAAGTCATTGTAGTTTAGCTTCGCGATCAAAATTATTTTATTTGCATCCATTACAATTATTTCAATTTATACGCTTTTTTTTGCACTTTTGCGATAGATGGTGCTCGTTTCAAAGATGGTGTTGTTGGTTTTTGGGCGAATGTTTTATCAAAATATCATACTTGTCATTATTTATTTTTAGGTATCGAACAAAATTTTTCTTTATATAGTACTTTTCTTTCAAATTTGTCCTTCTTAAGGTCTTTGTGATATTTTGCCCTTGAAAAATGTTTACATTGGTGAGAGGGGCAAAAATGTCATAAAATCCTCAAAAAAGCCGACTTTGAAAGAAAGATATCCGTATAAGCAAAAAAAAAATTTGTTCGCTACATAAAAATAAATGATAACAAGTATGGTACATTTTAAAGTATTTGCCCTTGGTTTTAGAAAGGTTTCTTGGAGATAAAAAGATGGTGATGGTAAAAGAAAAATTCTGGCGGTGAGCAACAAGGTCTTGAAAGTCTAGTGGATCTTATACGGTATCTTATATCAACTTAACTATACAATATGTTTTTATCCGTTAAGGTCACAACCGTGTAACTTCGTCACTTAAAACATGATTGTGCGCTAGGTAAAATTTCAAACACCTAGCTAACTTATAAAAACGAAAAGTAAAGAAAGACATATATAATATAAAATTTGATACAACACAACAACAACAACAAACTCAATCCAGCCGAGGCAGGGTATGAGGGAGCTAAAATGTAGACAAATCCTACCCCTACCCCAAGGTTAAACCCGGGAGCAAAGAGACTGCTTCCAAAGAGACCTCCGGCGGTGCGGGTTTGCGGGTGAAAAGAAGAAGAGAGCAAAAGGGGATAAAAGGCGACATGCAAAAGCGGTGAGGGAGGCGGACAAAACACGCAAATAAAAGCACAAAAGCATACCCGAAAACAAAAACCAAGAGTAAAGGGACAAAGAGAGGCAGGCAAACCTAAGGGAGCAATATAAAATAAGGCAGATCAACCCACGAAACCTAAAGCTAAGGCAAAACAAAAAACGAGGCACCCAAAAAACCAAAACGCAAGGGGGCAAGGCGACAAAGATAAGACTAAGAAGCCAAACACTAAAAACTACCTAAAAACAAAGCAGAGCCAAAACAAAGAACCCTACTAAAGGCAAGGGGGCACGGGGAACGTACAAGAAAGGAAACACAAAGGCAGAAAAGCAAACGAAACCAAGAACCAAGGCACACAGAAGAAGCAGGACAACCTAAGGGAGCAACATAGAGCAAGGAAAAACAACGCAAGGGGCCTAAAGCTAAGGCAAAGCCAAAACAAGGCACCAAAACTAAAAGCTCGGGGGCAAGGCAACAAAAGACACCTAAAAAGCCTAACACCTAGCCTGAACTACCCGCGTATCCTAATTCTATCTCTCCACGCATTCTATCGAGGTCATGTCCTCGGACAAGAGCGACTCCTTCATGTCGAGCTTAAGTCATCCTTCCACGAGTTTGGGTCTACCCTCCTTCTCACACCATCAACTACTAGCGCTTGACTCTTCTTACAGTGACGATTGTGGCCTCCTCGACATGACCGAACCACCTCAACCTTCCTTCTCTCATCTTCGAGATAATATTCCCGGCCTCAAGTTTTGCTCTGAAAACACCGTTCGGGATCATGTCAAGCAAGGTTTTCCCATAAGTCTATCTTAGCATCCTCAATTCCGCCACTTCTACTCTGTTAGCATGAGCCTTGGAGATGGGCCAACACTCAGACCCATACAGCATAGTCGGTCTAATCGCCACCTTGTAAAATTTACCCTTTAACTTACAAGGGACGTTCCTATCACAAAGGACTCCCGACGCCGCCCTCCATCTCGCCCATCCAGCTCGAATCCGATGAGTCACGTCCTCATCTATCCTCCCTGATTTGTGAATCATCGATCCTAGATATCTAAAAGACTCCGTAGGTGGTAGGATCTGGTCACCAATGCGAATATCCATATCTTCCCGGTGGCCTGACTCGATCCTCCCACACTCACATCTCAGGTATTCAGTCTTCTCTCTGCCGACCCGAAGACCATTATCTTCAAGGGCCTCCCTCCATTGCTCTAGTCTGTTGTTTAACCCTTCCGCCGAATCTGCCACCAACACAATGTCGTCAGCGAAAATCATGTTCCACGGGATGCCCTCTTGTATCCCTCTAGATAACTCATCTAGAATCACAGCGAATAGGTAAGGATTACTGGCAGATCCTTGGTGGAGCCCAACTTCCACTGGGAAGAACTCTGAGATCCCCATTGTTGACCGTACAAGGGTCTTAGCCCTTTCGTACATATCCTTAATGACTCTCACGTATCTCCTTGGTGTTCCCTTATCAATAAGAGATCTCCAAATCAGCTCACATGGGACACTATCATATGCCTTTTCCAGGTCAAGGAACTCCATATGCAGGTTCCTTTGTCTTTCTTGGTACTTCTCCACGAGACTTCTAAGGAGGTGGATAGCCTCGATCGATGACCTTCCTGGCATAAAACCAAATTGGTTCTTAGACACCCTTGTCTCCCTTCTCAACCTTCTCTCAATAACTCTCTCCAAAAGCTTCATGGTGTGGCTAAGAAGCTTAATGCCCCTATAATTGCTACACACTTGCACATCTCCCTTGTTCTTGTAAATGGGGATGAATTAACTGAGTCTTCATTCTTCTGGCATCTTAGCACCGGAGAAGATCTTGTTGAAGAGGCAAGTCAGCCGATCGACCCCCTCATCACTGATAACGCTACACGCGTTGTTCGGGGTCAAAGGAACTTCCTTTTCTTGAGCAAGTTTATAACACCTAGGCGGTGAACCTAATCGTTGTAGTGTAGTAATTAGGGTAAGCCACGGTATTGATATCGTTCTCTGGGGAATAGGAATGCTAGTAGGGAGTTACTACGCTAAGGTTAAGGTTGAGGAAGATTGTTTTATCTTTTTATATTTTATGAAAATGGAAAGGTACGAATCTCGGGTATTGGATTTGGGGGTTGGTATTTCTACCGATTACTTCTACTATTATCTAATTATCTAAACTAAGGTTGTGGGGTCTATGTCTAATTAATGTGTGCTCGTATGATAGTTTAAAGATGTGTTTACTTAGTTTGTATTACTCCTTAATTATCTCCTATTGATGGTTGAGTGTCACGTCTTAGTCCTAGTTGCGTTGTGTTTCTAAAGTTGTAGGGTGTCGTTTCTCCCTAACTCTTGAACTTACCAAAGGGTCTTGTCTACAAACCCACTAGAGTTATAGACTCCTACTCTAAGGCGCTCTTGGATGGTTTAGACTACAATTACTCGGTAATTATACTCTAGGGTTCACAAAGATGAATCAAGCATTAAGTGCACAACGAATGATCTATCGCACTACTAGATCATTAATCAACTAAGATAAGAAACAACCAATCAATATTTAATAATTAAGTTTCATACTTCTAAGCAAACACACAAATAAATTAGCGGGACATGGAGAACATGCAAGCATACACACAAATAATCAAAGACATAATTGAATTAATGAAGTAAAGACTTATCTTGGTGTAAGATAGGGTTAAAACCCTAAAATCTTGTACAAGACACCTTAGGTTCGGTTTTAGGTTTTACTCCAAAGACTCTCCACACAAGGCGAAAAATTCGGATTCTATATATAAGATTACAATTGCGGCGGCGTCACCTTATGTTTAGTGGCCGTCTTATCGCCGCCATTAGGGTTTCGTCTTGGCCATGTTAACTGCGGCGGCGTCACCTTATGTCCGTGGCGCCGTCCTCTTCGACTTTCGGCGTCGTCTGGATTGCATCTAGGCGTGCGAGTAGCGACGGCCTACTCTTTCACCACTAGGCGCCGTCTCTTGAAAATCTGAGTTTTGGGTTACGTCCGTCACCATAATGCAGGGACGGTCGCAAATAACTTTTGACGTGCGTCTTCTACATTCAACAGCGTGTGAGTGTCTCGATTTCGACTTTGACCATTTTCTTCATATATTCGCGCCTTTTCGTCCAAATAAGTGCCATTCCGACATTTTGCCTTCACGAGACCTAAAAAGTGAAAAGGAGCGATATTAAGCAATAACGGATACAAAAGTGATCAAATAAGGACTTAAATGACCTCTCAAATGGTACCTTTTAAAACCTTATCAAATATCCCTACACTTGTTATTTGCTTGTCCTCAAGCAAATGTGCTTTTACCAATTAATTTATAAGTTAGAGGTCATTCAGCATTAATTCAAAGCGGTCCACAACACATATAAGCCCATAAAAGTCATAACAAACACGAAAATTACATACTAGCACCTCGCATGGGGTGTTTGGATACTCGCATCTCTCGGGTGTATAAATGAAATATAACAATATAGGAAATGGAAGATAAACACTCATTAACCGGTCCTAGTACATAGATTACCATAGGCGAGAATAGATCAAACCTCCATCGCTTTGGCGTAAGCACCTAGGAAAGACTATCAAAGAGGTCTTTTAAAGGGTTGTAATGTTAGGCTACGGTAGGAAACAAAGGGTTTGGTGGGATAGGCTATTTAGTGGTGGTAAGTCAAAAATCTTTATGTTAAATGCATATGAAGAATGGCGTTGCTAAGCCAAGACTCGACACTCTAAACTCTAGATAACTGAAATAAATAAACATAAATTTAAAGGATAGATGTAGGATGGTAGCAGTATTTTTTTTTCACTCTATTTTTTTTCTTTTCTCTTTTCTATTTTTTTTTCGATTTTTTTTTTTTTTTTTTTTTTCATACACTTTTACTCTACCATCCTCTGCGATAACATCAAAATACTAGGGTTTATAGGCATCCCTACACTTGAGTTTTATTACTCTAACACTAATTTGACCGAATTGAAAAGATCAAAACACTTGGGGTACATTATTACGCAAACAAAGGGAATTTGAATTTAACGTTCCCTTCCCGTCATTTCATAAATTTTAACTTTTCCATGAATCCCAATCATCCCAAAGCGTATACAAAGGATATGACTCGACTTAGCAACTCATGCAAGCAACGGATAATTGAACTAAGGGTTTAGGGTGATAACAAATATTTGCACTAAAAGTGAGTGCATAAGGGGTAGGCTAAAGCGATTTGGGTGTATATTTGGGGTGGGGTGTAAACAATGCTCTTCATTGATATTAGGAAAAACCGAAATATCACAAGAACCGCGAAAAGGATAGGCTCACGAGGGGTTAACTAAGGGTATCGTGTACTAAAAATGAGTACAACATAAAGGGTGTGGGAATTACTCAACCGATGTGGAAGAAGTAATTATATTACGGGTATTAAACAAGGGTTATCCTAATGCCTCTTATCATTTAGTTATTCCTAACTACACAAGTGTAGCCTCACTTGCGATCTCGGAATGCATCACAAAACAAGTTCTAGAATCTAATATACTACGGTTCACACTCTAAGCATTAAAGATGAATGCTTTTATTCCTACTAATCTAAGGCGATCCTCGCATTTTGGGTGGAATTTGGGTGGTAAGGGTTTTGTGCTAGTCATGCAACTTCCTATCCGTGAGGCGCTTTTGTTAAGACTAATGGCCCACTCCTATATGTCATGAAAAATTTTAAATTTGGTGCCAAAATTACCTAACCGACATTTTCTCATGGTTTATTACATAAATGCAATTTGGACAAAGCAAATAGTCAAGGATAAGCATAGTTTCAAAGTTCCGTTTATTTTCCTTCCTACACTTAAAGCGAACATTGTCCCCAATGTTCCCGAAAGTATCAAAGATATGATAAAGAAGGTAATTAAAAGCGAAAGAAACTAATACTCCCCTGATTAGCTCGGTAGGATCCGTGTAAAGTGGTGGTTAAATTCTTTTCAAGAAGAATTATTGCGTGAAAAGCTCCTTCCAATCTTATGTAACTTCTTCTCGACAAACTAAACCTGCACACTTGAAGAAAACAAACGAAACCTTCGCGTAAAATCGGCGGTAATAATATATATAAGACTCGATTTAAACTAGGATATAATGCTTGTGGAATGGATGTTTACAGAATTTCTAAGAAAATTAAGATAAGTCTTTATATCTTTAGAATCTGGAAAAATTTCTGCAAAACATCCATTATGACTCGATACAAGCATTTGACTCGAACAAACAAACATATATATCTTTTAATTAATTGTTATTCTCATGTTTACGTTTCTTTTGAAAACGTGTGTAATCCTCCTACACTTATCCCTTATGTAAAATACCTTTATATGCAATTAAGGCGAGGTTAAAAACAAAATAAAGCATTTTACAAATTTAAACATGAGGATAAACAATTAATAAAAGATATATGACACTAACAAGCAAACAATTAAGCATGGGTTGCCTCCCACGAAGCGCTTTTCTTTATTTAAGAGTCTTGTAGCTAGACTCATAGTCGTGCTCCTACGTACCGATATACGTAAGTCTATCCTCAACAATGTCGTAAGGATCAAACTTATCATTCAAGTTCCTAGTAGTACGTTCGGTTAAATATGCCTTTTCAAACATCTCACCATCGGGATCATAGATTTGTATCCTAATGTGCCACCTTCCATTACCATCACTAGGCGGTCTATTCCAATTCCACATGTGTTCGGTTCTCAACTATCCATTTATTCATGACAAGGTTAACGAGCAAGCTTCCTAGGAACTCGGTCATCTTCCTAAATACTAAGGCGTCCTCGACGGGTTCACTTCTATGTCCCTAGCCATTTCTTGTTCTTGGAAAGTTCTTTGCACTAGCAAAGGCCTTATCTAGGTAAAAAGGTCTTTGGGGCCTATGATTTTCTTATCAATCCAAGGTCCATATCGAGAAGGCTCTCTATCCAACCCTATCTCTTGTGGGATTTCCTCATCCTTATAGTATGTATGCTTTTTAACATCGTAAGCGGATCTAGCACTCCCTCTCCTACCACTATTTTGGACATCTTACAATCGATGATGGCACTAGCGGTAGCTAAAATCCTCTTCCAACTAGTAATGGGCATGTCGGGTCCTTATTCATGTCAGTACATGAAAGTCGGCCAAAAGAGTCAACTCTCCTACATGTATTACCATGTCCTTTATTATTCCTACGGATGTGCTATACTACCGTCCGCTAATCCTAAGATAGTTTCCGTTGGTTCAATTTTACCTAGGTTGAGGCTTCTATGAAGGGACAACGGGCGAGATTGATGCATGATCCTAAATCGGCTAAAGCATCGAGTGGCTTGGAAGTTCCAAGTCTACGGAAGAGTGAATAGCCGGGATCATCTAACTTCTTAGGTAAGTTGTTTCGCACAAAGGCGGACCCATGTTTCCCAAGCCTAAGTTCTAACTCATATTTTCTTTTAAAGCATTATAATAAGGTGCATGAGCTAAGACTTCAAGAATCGGTTTTCTTGATGGAGTTCCTTGTACTCTCCTCTAAACTAGGTTTGGATTCTTGGTTGTGGTTTTCTCAAGAGTAGGCTTTACCAAAGGTGCTTAGCCTTGTATCTCTTGGATGACTTGGAACCCTTTTGATAGCATTCTTGAGTGAACCGTTGGGTGAGAGGGGCATGGTGTGTACTCTCCCATGGTGAGCTGGAGCATGAAGTCGATGCAATCGAATTCACTTTTGGGTTCTTAATGGTATCACTTGGGAGTGCTCCAACTTCCGCTCATTGAAGGCTTTTAAAAGGGCATCAAGCTTGGTTGTCATCTCACTCTGTTTTGCTTAAAATCGGTTTCAAGCTTATTCAATCGAGTTTCTTGGGATGACAAAATCTAGATGCAATTGCCTCAAGATTAGTGGGGTTCCGGTATTAGAAGAATTGAACCTATTAGGCGAACTAGATGAGCTTTGGGGTGTGCTTGAGTTTTGGTTCCACTTAAGATTAGGGTGATTTCTCCATGAGGGGTTGTATGAGTTTCCTAAGTTGTTTTGTTCGGGTTTGAAAGTGTACCACTTCTCTCCCGCTCCGATCGATGCGTATGGGCGTAGTCCACAAAAGCTTGTTCGGAGAGCCTTGTGCAATCACGAGTGTCATGGGGACCATTGCATAACTCACAAGGTAGAGTGATTTGATTCACTTGTCATGAGGATTTAGGATTTTCGTAGGAACTCATGAGGAATTTAACTTGATCTTCAAGTTCGATCATCCTACGGTCGGGAGGAGGCAAGGAGATTGCCTTGACGGTTTGGGCGACTCACGGGGTCATCCTACTTTCGTTGTCATAGAGGCGAGGTCCTCTATTATTTCCCATGATTCTTCTGCGGTGAAATCACTAAGTTTTCCACCGGCCGCTTGGTCAATGGATCGCTTAGTGGGAAAGTTGACATGATCATAAAGATTTGGACTTAGAGCCAAAGATCAATGCCGTGATGAGGACTTTATGAAGTAAGTCCTTGAATCGGGTCCATGCTTCGAGAGATTCACCTTGGCGTTGTTGGAACATCAAGATGTCATTCCTAAGCTTAGTGGTTCTCCCGGTGGGAAAAATTGAGCAAGGCGAGAGGTAAGATCATCCCAACTTGAGATGGAGCCGGTGGAAGTCGCTCAAGCCAATTACTAGCTTGGTCCCGTAGAGAGGTGGAAGAGGCAGCAGCGCTGGTCTCCCGAGTAGTAGCATCAAGTTCGATGGAATCGGCGATTTTGAGAAATCCCTCGGATCTTGATTTGGATCTTGAACGAAGTCCATGGAATGCACATCCGTTTTGCACCAACCGGATGGTGTCGGATCGCGGGCCGTAGTTTGGGCTTGGTCGGAAGCTCAATGGTGTTCCTATAGCCTAGGTGGCTTGGTCTCGGTATTCACCAAGATTACGGGCTCTTGGCGGGTCATTTGGTGGTGGGTTGATGAAGGGTAGTGGGTTGTCACCTTCCATGATGAAAAGTGATGGAATTACTAACAAAGGTCACGAAGAAGGGGATAGACTAAGAGAAATCTAAAAATGAGAAAAAGTTTACTTGATAGGAATCAAGCAAAGAAACCTAAGCGAGGTGGACTACTAACTAGCTATTCTATTCCCGGCAGCGCCAAAAACTTGATAACGCTACACGCGTCGTTCGGGTCAAAGGAACTTCCTTTTCTTGAGCAAGTTTTATAACACCCTAGGCGATGAACCTAATCGTTGTAGTGTAGTAATTAGGGTAAGCCACGGGTATTGATATCGTTCTCTAGGGAATAGGAATGCTAGTAGGGAGTTACTACGCTAAGGTTAAGGTTGAGGAAGATTATTTTTATCTTTTATATTTTATGAAAATGGAAAGGTACGAATCTCGGGTATTGGATTTGGGGGTTGGTATTTCTACCGATTACTTCTACTATTATCTAATTATCTAAACTAAGGTTGTGGGAGTCTATGTCTAATTAATGTGTGCTCGTATGATAGTTTAAAGATGTGTTTACTTAGTTTGTATTACTCCTTAATTATCTCTATTGATGGTTGAGTGTCACGTCTTAGTCCTAGTTCGTTGTGTTTCTAAAGTTGTAGGGTATGCGTTTCTCCCTAACTCTTGAACTTACCAAAGGGTCTTGTCTACAAACCCACTAGAGATTATAGACTCCTACTCTAAAGGCGCTCTTGGATGGTTTAGACTACAATTACTCGGGTAATTATACTCTAGGGTTCACAAAGATGAATCAAGCATTAAGTGCTGTGAATGATCTATCGCACTACTAGATCATTAATCAACTAAGATAAGAAACAACCAATCAATATTTAATAATTAAGTTTCATACTTCCTAAGCAAACACACAAATAAATTAGCGGGACATGGAGAACATGCAAGCATACACAAATAATCAAAGACATAATTGAATTAATGAAGTAAAGACTTATCTTGGTGTAAGATAGGGTTAAAACCCTAAAATACTGTACAAGACACCTTAGGTTCGGTTTAGGTTTTACTCCAAAGACTCTCCACACAAGGCCGAAAAATTCGGATTCTATATATAAGATTACAATTGCGACGGCGTCACCTTATGTTTAGTGGCGCCGTCGTATCGCCGCCATTGGGTTTCGTCTTGGCCACGTTAACTGCGGCGGCGTCACCTTATGTCCGTGGCGCCGTCCTCTTCGACTTCGGCGTCGTCTGGATTGCATCTAGGCGTGCGAGTAGCGACGGCCTACTCTTTCACCACTAGACGCCGTCTCTTGAAAATACGAGTTTTGGGTTACGTCCGTCCACGATGATGCAGGACGGCGTCGCAAATAGCACCGGCGCGTCGCCTTCTACATTCAACAACTGTGAGTGTCTCGATTTCGACTTTGACCATTTTCTTAATATATTCGCGCCTTTTTGTCCAAATAAGTGCCATTCCAGCATTTTGCCTTCACGAGACCTAAAAAGTGAAAAGGAACGATATTAAGCAATAACGGATACAAAAGTGATCAAATAAGGACTTAAATGACCCCTCAAAATGGTACCTTTTAAAACCTTATCAATCACCCAGACACCTCCATGCTTCAATGGGGATTTGGTCCGGCCCTACTGCTTTGTTTCTTCCCATATTCTATAGTGCAACCTTCACTTCGGGTTGGCTAATCCTCGAGTAGAAGCACTATGGTCGTTGGCTTGGGTTCTCTTCTTCCCCGCTTCCTTCAGTACTCCCTACGTTGAAAAGAGCGGAAAAATACTCTCCCAATCTTCTTCTAATATCATCTTCCTTCACAATGGTGCCCCACCGTCCTTGATATACTTAATGCTTCCTAAATCCTTCCTTCTTCTTTCTCAGGCTTTCACAATCCTGAATATATCGTTAGCCCCCTCTTTGGAGTCCAATTTCTTATACAAGTCTTTGTACGCCTTGTCTTTAGCTTGAGCTACTGCCTTCTTCACTTCTCTTTTAGTTGCTTTATATCTCGTAACTGCAGCGGTAATGTCAGCTTGGTTTCCCTCTCGGCACAAAAGAAGGTCTCTGAAACTAGATTGTTTCGCGGCAACTTTGGATTGCACTTCCTCGCTAAACCACCAAGATTCCCTTACGTATACGGGTCCTCGCAATTCGCTAGCCACACAAGGGAGTCCTTTGTCGTCTTTGATGATGTCGAAGAGTGTTCCACATCGGTCCGCGTCAGGCGGTCAACTCCTCGGCCGGAAGAAAGTCCCTCTGTGACCTTCACTCTAAACAACTCTGCCGCCTAACCGGTCAAGTAGCTTGACTTGGCTTTTAATGACCATTTCATTTGATGAACAACGAAATGGTCGTTAAAAGCCAAGTCAAGTAGCTTGGCTCACTTACTTACAGCTCTAGATCTATGATCAAAAGTCCATGTTACTGCATGTGCATTTGTGTTAGTTGGATTTGACAAGGCCTAAAAAGCGTATACACATTTATCCAGAAAGATCCAAAAAGTTCGACAAGGCTCAAGCTTGAACCCAACTTGCTTCGAGCTCTATTTTTAAAGCTCATTAATCTTTAGTTTAGGTTGTGATTTATTCCAAAGGTTTGGCGCTCCTTGTTTACGGAGTATATGTATATACCTTTTAATTTTTAAAGCTATATATCAATTTGTGTTTCTAGTGAAAAAAAAATTAATTCATGTACTTACAAATATTTGTTTTTGTACTGTTGAAAATATTAACTTATCCCAAAATACTAACGATAAAAAGTCAAATGTCATATATTAGATGTGTTAAATATTAAATTATAAAGTGATGACGTACCCTCCGCTCTGCTAACGAGCGTTACCGTCACTCTGGTACTTAGCTTACCATTTGTACAAAGGGTATGATGTACCCTCCTAAAGGAAGAAGCCTATGCCTTCGTCCTACATATAATGTTGACATAAAGTCATTCACAATGGCTACCGCAAGGGAATCCGCCAACCTACACCCAAAGCACTCATAGTGTTTAACCTTTGTCACGGTTCAAATCCTGGCCTACGTCAAGGCCTCCGTCATGGTTCAGAGCCTGGCCTCCGTCAAGCCCTCCGTAATGGTTCGGAGCCTCCCCTCCGTCACTGTTCAGAGCCTGGCCTCCGTCACAGTTCAGAGCCTTGCCTCCGACAAGGTTCGAAGCCTGACCTCTGTCAAGGTTTGAAGCCCTGTCGAAGCCTTGGTTGGAGCCCGGCCTCCGACAAGGGCCGAAGCCTAAAGGTCATAGCCTCTCTACCTATGAACGTGGGTATGATCGAGTGGTCAAGCAGGCGGTCAAATAAGATGCGGTCAAACATAAGCGGTCAACAACCATGATCTTAGCCATGACCCTCTGTGTCATCATGACCTCTATAACCGCCTCCACACACCCTCTGTAGCGCTCTGTCAGTTATTATGCCTATAAATAAGGAAGTCATCACGGAGGTTCGTAACCTAACTTAACCCGGAAGATTTCATCTTTTCCGTCAATACTTTCATGACATAATCACCATGACTAATTCTACTTTGAGGCGGTTCGCGAGGGCTTCCCCCCGCGCTCCGTCTAACGTAGTGTCTTCTATTTCTTATTTTCAGGTTATGTTGCACTCGACATCACCACCATCACCCCTAACTCCGTTAATCACTATTGATGGCCTGGTATGTGCATCTTATTGTACAATCAGTGGCGCCATCCGTGGGACACGCAACAATAAGTCCTGTTTTCCAAGTCAAATAACCGTTTTCCTTAAATAACGATCGAATTCAATCGTAATTCCCTACATCCTTGTGACCACATGGTAGCACCATTGAAACCTCCACTTTTATCTCTAATCACGAGATTTTCCACCAACCACAAACTTTACGTTTACCATTTCAACAGCCTCTGTCGAGTTTAAACGGAGCAGTCTCTGTTACGGCCTCTATTACGTTCTAATTTGGAGAAGAAGGAGCCTTTGTTTGGCTTCATTTAAGATAAAGGGTCAAAGTCATCGACCTCTGTGGAAATCTTTGTGACCTCTGTCAAAACCTCTGTTTAGGTTCAATTTAAAAAGGTTCAAAGTCAATAGCCTTCGTAAGAGCCTCCGTTGCAGTCTCCGTAGCAACCTCTGTTATGGTCTATTTTGGAGAGAAGGTTCAATAACCTTCGTAGGAGCCTCTATTCGGGTTCATTTTGAGAAGAAGGTTCAAAGTAAATAGCCTTCATAAGAGCCTCTGTTGCAGTGTCAGTTTTGGAGTGAAGGTTCAATAGCCTTCGTAGGAGCCTCTATTTGGGATCATTTTATGAAGAAGGTTTAAATTCAACAACCTTCATATGAGTCTCCGTTTGGGTTTGTTTTACAAAGAAGGTTCAAACTCAATGACCTTCGTAAGAGCCTCTTTTTGGGTTCCTATTATGAAAAAGGAGCCTCTGTTTGGGTCCATCTTAAGAGGAAGGGTTGAATTCAGCAACCTATGTGGCAATCATTGTGACCTTTTTCATAGCCTCTGTGCAATCTTCATAACCTCTGTTGCAGAATCCGTAGTAGCCTCTTTCATAACCTCCATTCGAGTTTGTTATGAGAAGAAGTCTCTACAGCAGTCTCCATCATGGGTTTTCCTGAGAAGAAGACTTGGAATCACCAACCCTCTGTTCCAGTCTCTATGGCAACCTCCATGGTAACCTTCGTACGGATTCGTTGAAGGAATTTGGGCACATTATGGTACATTTAAGTAGGGCCAGAACCTTCCTTCGTAAAATGTTTACCACAAGGTGAACAGAGACCGTACATTAACGACAGAGGATACCCTCTGTCAATATGGTATGTTTTCTATGAAACTAATATGCTATATTGCCTCTGTTTCACTACAAATCAGATTATCTACATATGAAACTTTTGATGTTTATTAAGAGCACTATAAACCATCTTTTATTGAGCCTTTGCTTATGACACAATGATCATTAGTGATAGTACAACATTAACAGAGGATACCCTATTGATGATGTACCCTCCGAGTACCTCGAAGGACACTCCTCCGAGACGTGTCGAAGCCCTTCCATTCGAAGGCCCAAGTTAGGATTCCAAAATATCCTTAGGCGTCAAACCATTCGTTATCACGAAGGTTACCTCAGGGGAATTCGCCATTCGAAGCCCTAAGCCCTTCGGGGTATGGTTGACGAAGAAGCATTGGATAGGAGAACCTCCTGACTTGGTCAAACCCACGATCTCCCTCTCTCTCTTGACTTCCCTTCAAGTCTGAGAACGTGGGTCACTAAACCCTAGCGGTTACCCACAATCATGGGGGCCCCATGATCTCCGACATTCATGCGAAGTGCTCTCAACCCTATTTCATCCACTATAAATAGGTTGGACGGGCAATGGATTATGGTATGCTCATTTCACACTCATCTCTTTACTTACACATACTTATACAACTATAACTCATACTTACTCTCACGGAGGTGGTTCGCAGGTCATACCCTGCGTAATCACTTAACGTAGTGTTTCGTATTTCTTATTCTCGGGGCGAAAGGCAAGTCTTGGCTGGAACATACATCCTCATACCTTTGATCATCATCGAGCACGGTAGTGCAATCTATTGTACAATCGGTGGCGCCATCCGTGGGACCACTACTATTAGCCCGTAATCACCCATTCCTAAAACCACTAACCGACTACACTACATTTCCGGCATGGAACCGGGAAGAAGATATACCTCCACCAGGTTTCTCTACCCTAGTCCTCTCAACACAACTAACACCGATAATCTCGCCCCATAATGGCCTCAACCTTTACCACACGATCTCGTTTGGAAACTACTCCCGTACATCACGCCTCAACATCCGCTAACCCTATTCCAGATATTAGCCCCGCCTTCATTGAGGAAAACTTTGAAGCCTTAGATTCTTTACTAAGGGCTCATAAGAGACTGGTTCGCAACACTAAAATGCGAAAAGAGTTGGAATACTCCAGTGAGGAGTACGATGAAGAGATTGAAATAGAGGAGAGGCCTCGACCTGTTAGCAGGGAGCGCTCGGCCCTGCGAAATGGTTCTCCCTCCATTAGAAGGCCAAACGAAAGGATTGTGGGTTTTGAAGAAGGACCCGGAGGAGATCCGGGAAGAAGGGAACGAATGCAAGGTGAAAGAAGGAGCGAGAACTCCAACGAAGGAAGCAACCCGGTGAGGGAGCGGAGGTAAACCTACCCCTCTCTGGCTGCCGATTTAGGAAGAGAAGGGATGGGGCTCAGTGCCCCTCATATGTTTCGAGTGTCGGAGGCCTCCTCCATACTCGAGGCATGAATCGATTACCCCTCCGGGAATGAACCCCTACCTACCTACTCAAACCTACAACACTTATCCTCAGGTGGTTCACTCCCCAACCCGAGTACCGGCAAATTCCCTATGGACATGTTCTTACGCAATCGATGGGTATAAACCCTTCGTACCAACCTTCTCTTTTACCACCGCCACACACGCCATTTCCTAACCCGTATAATCCTACACCGCTTATCCACCTCCATACAACCGTACTATGCGAAGCCTCGGGCCTGCACACTTTTCGTGAAGTGGATCAAAGACTACCCCTCACCGACGGTGTAAAGATGCTACTCACATAGGCACCTACGATGGGAAAGGCGGTCTGATAACTTCCTCCACTTGTTCGAAGGCGCTATCAAAATGCAAAATGGGTCATGCACGTAGCATGCCACATGTTCACTTACGCTCCCGAGACTCGCGAGAATATGGTGGAATGGATGAAGTTGGGAAGCATTGTAAGTGTAGACAACCTCAAGGCTAAGTTTCGATCACACTTTAGCCAATGAAGAAGTACACCAAGACCCATCTAGCCATGTACACCATCGGGCAAAGGGACAGCGAAGCACAAGGGCCTTCGTTCGAGGTACACCGATGAAACTTTGCAAATTCAGGTTTGCATGAAGATCGAGAGGATCTCAGGTTTGTACATGGCCTTCGGACGTGAAGCTTGTTAAAATTATTATCCACCGATCTTCCCACTACTTACAAGGCGCTGATGGAGAAGACTTACACTTGGATTGAGTCCAAAGAGGTAGCATCAAACGAGGCTCCGATAGAGCAAAAGGAAGCTTCTGACAAATTCTCTCGAGGGTCCTCATGGGAAGGATCCAAGAACAAGAAGAAGAACAGAGACCGCTGATCCGTGCAAAATCGTCAAGTTTTATCACGCAAGCCAGCCACTTGTGAATGGCCGACCGTAACAAACTTAAAGCAGTTTAAGCACAAATGCAATGAAGATCGGGAGTATAGTGTTTCCCGGGTCGTTAAGTCCCAACGAACAGTCGAGAATAGTCAAACGAAAAGTGATCGAGAGGATTTGAGCGGGAAAGGATAGTGATTGATCTATACCTAAAGAAAGCCCATAAACTACGAGGGCTTAAATGCAAATTAAAGAAAATTAAAAGATAAAAATATTAAATAAACGCTATCACTATTTGCAAAATGATGTTTTTGATTTTCCGCTTTTATAAAAGCGAATTAAAAACTACTGTGACGTCTGAAAGAAAATGTAAAACTTACACAATATTAATCCTAAAAATATGAAAATGACATTTTACAAACCTAATGATAAAGAAAATTCTGAGAAAATGAAAATTATTTTATAACTATTTATCTAATTATTATTAATTAAAAACTATTTTTAACTATTTAATAATAACCTAAAATACTAGAAAATATGAAATAAAGCTTGAAAAATAAAATTATGACTTAGAAAAATCTAAAATAACAAAAGAGAATTTTCAAAACTATTTTTATATTTTTCGATTATTTTCTATTTTTATGAATTTTAAACTATTAAAAACTAATTAAATTACTTAAAATACAAATTAAACTATGAAAATCTGGAAAATTACTTTTTTACTTTTATATTTATCTAAACTTAAGAAAAATGAAAAATTATTTTTTGAACCTTTTCTTAATTAATTGTATTAAATGCTAATTAAAAATGCTTAAAAACTAATTAAAATCAAGAAAAATAGCAAACAGGACAGGAAAAATATGAAAAATTCAAGATAAGCTTAAATTAATATTAGGAATCTAGGAAAAATGGAAAAACAGGGTGTTGTGTGGAGGAATATGAAACTGATGTGCAAAGTGCTTATGAAATAAGCACTTGGATAAGCTAAAGGGACAAAACAAGCACCAAACTGATACACAAGCTAAAATATGCTAAAAGAACTCTAAAGCAACTAAAATCAACAAGCCATAACCACTGGATTGCAAGATACCAAGATTTGGCTTATTTGAGTTTAAGCACAAAAACAGTTTTGGGTAGGCAACTTGCAGCTTAAAAATAAGACACCTAATAAGCTAGAAAATGGAAAACCAAAGTGGGAACCTCAAGAGTACCTGGCTAGCTATGTATAAACCAAACTTCAGACCTAAGTGAGCTAAAATGAGCTTTGTGCAAGGTCTGCAAGAACTGCACAAGTCCTGTGCAGTTTAAGCACCTGTGCACAGGGCACATGCACCCATTTTGATAAGCAGTTGGAGACTTATATAAAATTCACAAAAATGTATAAAAATGATAATAACAAAATAGACCAGTAGGACTTTTAAAAACCACAAGTTTCATTTAGATTGGCTCAGAAATGAGTCCAAGAAAATTCATCTTAGTTTGTGGCGAGATTTTGCAATTTGACTTTTGAAGCAGTTTGACATTTGACTAAATTGAACTTTGAAACTAGATTTATGGACTTAGATTGATGTGACATGATGAAATGAAACTAATGTAAGCTAGTTCTATGATTTCTAAATACAAAACAAGATTTTTGACTTGACAAAATCACAACAGTGAGTTATTAAGACATTTATGGTGTGATTTTGACTTATGCTCAAAAGAAATGAAAACTTATGACTAAAATGGCTCAAAGATTCTATACCAAGGTGAGTATACAAATTTCAAACACTAACAAGGGCTCAAGCTCGTGATTTGCCTGATCCAAACACCCCTTTTATCAATTGTTTTGCAAATAAAATAAAACAACCACTTAACTAATCTGCGAATTGATCAAACTAAGTTTACTAATCCTAAATATAACTAAATAAACACATTTCAACTATTTAAAACTACAAATACAAGTTCGGACAAAATATGCTAATCGATATGAAAATGTAAATAAGACAACTACTCACGAGATGTTCACATTGACTTGCGAGGCTAAAACCGGACGGAAACTACTTTAACCTAGTTTAATCCAACCCCAATCCACTCTGCAACACCAACCATTTCCAAATCCATTTGAGCTTCACAGTTGACTTTTGTTGACCATGTAACAAAATTGATTGGAACTTAATTGTAAGCTTATAAAAGCTATATAGAGCTTATTTAAGCTTATTGGAACTGAACAAAGAGCTATTTGAAGCTTGAATGCTAGAGTTTAAAATTAAAATTTTCAACAGTGGACTTCAAAACATCAAATATAAGTGAAGCATTAAATTGAGACTTGAACTGAATTATAGTGACAAAAGAGATTAGTTTGAGTACAATGAAACTTGATATTACATTCTAATACACTAATTAAGAATACTTAATAAAAAACGACATACATTTTAATTTAAAAACTAACTACTCTCTTTCAGTTGCTTCTCCTTCTCTTTTTATACTTCAAAAGGTCTTGCCACGTGTTTCTGAGTGGATCCCACTTGATTCCAGAGCCATTGGGTCACTTTTGTGAGTTTTGGCCATTTTGTCAATTTTGGCGGAAAGGTGTATTTGACCTCTGTGGACTCGATGATCGCAACTAGGGGGTGGATAGGTGTGATGATGAGGAGGGTTGAGGGGTGATAAGGTGAGGTGAGTGGTGAGTGGGAGAGGTGAGTGGTTGCAGGGCAAGTTGGAGAAGAAAGACAGTATAGGTTGGGCGGCAAAGGGTATAGGTTTGACTGGTTTTGACCTGGCAGTCCAAAACAGGGAAGGGGGGGGGGTCAAAATGTGTATAAAGGCAGGGGTCTAAATGTTCAAAGGTCCAATGGTATTAGTTTAACATTGATAAGGACCATTTTGTAATTTCAGATTCTAGAAGGACCATTTCTGCCATTTGACAAAGTTCACACAAGGGATTAAAATTGACAAGCTTCCATAGTACAAGGACTAGTTTTGACATTTTCAATTTTCCAGGGACCAAACTTGACATTTTATGAAAGTTCAGGGACCTTTTCGCCATTGACAAAAGATTTATTCAAGGACCATTTTGACAACTTAGAATATTTCGGGGACCTTGAATAACATTTTTCTTTATTTTGTTTTACCAGGGACTGTTTTTTGACAACTTTTGAAACTTGGGGACTAAAGCGCCAATTATGCAAACTTTATATGTTTTCACGGATTTTGATATTTTGCATTTAAAACACATAAAACACTTATTTGTGATATTTTTATCATTTTGATGCATTTACGAGTGTTTTCGGATGTTTTTGCAGCTTTAAATGGTACAAAATGATGAGTATTTGAACACTCATCAATCCCCACACTAAGATATTGCTAGTCCTAGCAATGTTTTAGAATTTTAATGGATTTGAAAACTCTTTACCAAAAGCCATCACTACGGAGTAGCAGTTGTTTCGATTCAAGTAAGAACCTTGGTACAATGATAACCAAATGATTTTGAGCAAATCATAAGTCATGTGGATTTGATTTGTCTTTACGTGCCGTTTGCTCGGACTAGCCAACTCTTAGATAAATTATCAATATTATCTTTGGTGAGTGATTACCAATTATGGTTTTTCCATTGCCTTTACCACAAGCCATAAACTTGCGGGCTAGCCAACTCTTCACTTTTAAGGATATGGTGAAATTTGAATACCATACAATTTTGGGCAAATTGCAAGCCGTCAACGGATTTGAGATATCTTTACCAAGAGCCGTTTGCTCTGGATTAGCCAATCCTTATGTGGGTTAGACATGGTGGATGATTACCATTTGTTGTGTTTAGTACATAGTACTTCCACTAAATTTTTTTTAAAATTTGGCCATTTTGGGGGAAAAAGGGACTAAAGGGTACATTTATGATCAAATTACGTAATTTCCCCACACTTAGAAATGAATATTGTCCTCAATATTCAAAGTACCTACCGTTATGCGAAACTTAGAACGTAAAAAGATAACATTACTAGCTAAGTGTAGAAACACAACAATTATTCTCTTTTAATATACACAATTTTCATTCATTTTTAGATCTCAGATACAATATGTGGGGCATCTCCCCACACTAGGGTGGTACACACGGTGAAAACCCATGTTTAACTACTGCTTTTGATTACCGAGTTGCTAGCTTGACTGACCCAATTAATTTGTTCATGGGGAAGTAAGTGGAAGAAATGGGTCTCCATCGGACTTTCATTCAAGATGTTTGGATAAACATTGAAGTACGTGAAAGTTCCACACCGATGAGATATACATAGAACCGGCTCAAAAATGATAAATGAAAATGCCGGGATCAAAAATAGTGTCCTCATTCCTGAAGGAGAAAAGGGAACGAGAACCCACACCATTTGTGAAAAATGGAATCAAGATGTGCATCACAATGCAATCCCATTCTTCATTAGTGAGGAGCAAATCACCATTTGTTAGATTTTTAAGCTTAGACTTGAAGCTTGTATGGTGATTGGCAACAAAATTTCCGGGAGGAGAGGCTGAAGCGGTTCTTTAATCAACAGATTTTCAAGAAAGAGGATGTCTCCTCCGAATCAGTAAGTATTGTCAATCCTCGTTGGAATTGACTCATCACTAAGAAAAGCATCGACCTCCTTCCAAAGTTATCATCTTCCTCATCCGGAGTGAGAGAAGGAATGGAAGAGTCGAAATGGGACAAGAAATGAGTGGATGATCATTATATAGAGATTTTCGGTTTCTCCAAGATCGGCTTGAAATCAAAGAGATCATCGTCACTTCGATGAAAGTGGATCGATGTGAGTGAGTTCATCGGTGAACTCCTCAAGAAGATGATCGACATCGATCGTGGGATTGATGCCTCAACATACTCGATGTTTCCATGAGAAGTACAATCGTCGCTAACATCGGAGAAAGTTTCAAAATGATCTTTTGAACACTCAAGAGGGAAGAGGATCACACATATGATCGAAGTTCCCTGTGACTCTCCGGGATTGGGACAAGGTTCTCAACACTAGACTTTATGAATTCGTCCGATTCCTTTTCGTGAACGATTGTAAAGATGCTCGTCCCCATGTTCGGAGAGTGAGTGGGAGCTTGGTGTGATAGCGCTTGTTTGAGAATGAATCTCAATCACTGGAATATCATCGATGAACTTGATGAATCAAGTGTATCCTCATCATCAACGTCATCGGAATAAAGCGAAATTGAGAGCTAGATCATTGCTTTTCTTTTGCAATTGATTCCTTAATAGATTTTCAAAGGCAATTTGGGAATTTATTTTAGCGACCGCTCATCACCTAACAATTCTTCCATGGATTTCTCATGTGAATTTTGAATGATGGGACATTGTGGGAGTGGAGATTTGTCAAAACCGGAAGGTTGACATTGATAATCATCATGAGGACCCCCACAATATACACAAGAAAAAGCTGGAATGTTATGAAGTCTTGTTTTCTCAACTCCTCGAGCTCTTTTCACCGACTCGAAGCTCTAGATAAGTGTCTTGTTGGGCTTCTTGAGGAGTTTGAGTCATTTGCACCTTGTGGAGGTTGGTCGTGATATGGATAGTCGTAATTGTTACAAGGAAATGGATTCTGTTTGACAATCGAGTGAAATGGGGACCTCCACAAGACTACATGATAGAAGCTGCTGAACTGACCGGTGAATTATATGGATATTGGTCATAACCAAAGTTACGAGCATCACCGAAAAGCTGCTCATAGACAAGCGTGTTTCGGATTGACACTCAAATCTTGGTGAGGACCTCCACAAAATTCACAAGTAGTTATGTTGGTTATATGAAGATATGTCGGTGTGGTGGGTAATTGGAAAAGTTTGAGGAGTCGTTAAATGAGTTCGATTAGGATCATAATCAAATGAATTCCTCGAACCACAAAACAAACAACTCCCGTTACTAATATCATTACCACATTGTACACACGTACACCAACGACAGGGTGAACCAAAAAGAGGCTCACCACAACCGTAGTTAAGAAGAACCTGTAGTTGCTTGATAAGTTTGATGATGACAGATGGAGTTTCATCCTTAGTCCTCAAAAACTTGACGCAAGTAAATCTAGAGTAGTCATTAACAATGACTAAAATGTATCTCTTCCATTAATCGTTTGCACTCTCATTGGAATCATCATACCAATGTGTACATGAAGCAATAGCTCGATGCACTTTACCATTAAACATATCGAAGATGTCGATAAGCAATATCATCTCACGTACCATATATTCTCCTCACATTTCTTTCAATGAGCAATCAAGTAACACATACCAAAAGGCTCCGAGACCATTTCCCCAAATAGTTGGAATAATACATCCTTCCCCTTCTTTGGTTTTGATACCTCGTAATCGAAAAAACATAATAAATCCATAAACTTGAAATCTTGTGAGAAGAACTCAAATAGCCCAAATGAATCTGTGAGAATCAATGCTACATAAACTCTCTCGACTATCTTTATCAACCCATATGTAGACAATTTGAAGTGACCATCGTTGAAGAAAACCCGATATACCAAACTTGAAACCGAAGTCGAATTCCCGCATTTGTGTCTTAAGCTTGCACTTAAAGATGGAAGAATGGTGTCGAGAGTCTATGCTTCAAGCAAATCTCTAAGTACTCACTACTCAAACAAAGTATGAGACATTAACACCTCTTGAGATTATCCACATCGTCATCTCGCATGTGACACCGAGTAAAACAACGTAACTCCTAATAGTGATAGTTAACCGGTCTTCAACCATCCACCCGATCTTTGGTAACTAGATAAACCAAGTCTTCAACTCAAATTCTTAAGCCCGAGCAAGTTATGAAATAAGAACACGCCTTTGTGAAGGTCAACTTCAATCTCAAATAGGTGATAAATGATTAACTCGAAGTCATCAACTTGTGTCAAATGCCCAACACGTGAAAACAACATACAATCGGATGTACATTGACCCATCGAATGAACCGGAACAAATGATTCCTCAACATCAATGCATTCTTCCTTAAAATTAAACATGTAGAGGCCGATCCGGAAGATTCACCAATAATGTCTTCGACGGATGAGGAAGTCATTTTTCTTTAAGTTCATGTGGTTGATTTATAGCGTGCACATTGAGAGAAACAATAATCCGTAAATATTTGGCAAAGGAATACCAAAGAGCGAATCACTATTCATGAACAATAATCCGTGAAGATTTGGTAAGGAATACCAAAGAGCGGATCATTATTCATGAGTGCAACTGCAATATTATGATAGTCATTATTAACGCCTGAGGAATAATCGAGATTTGGGCTTCTTGAGAATTCCAAGAAGTACTTCTTAGATGGTGAACTAGTTGCGTCAATAGAAACCGGAGCATGAGCTTGTGTGGATGATCAACATTCGTCGGAGGTTGAAAGTACTCATCAAACATATCTTTGAAAACAATGAATTCCAAACATTGATTCCCATTTATCATTAGTAAGTGAAGCATTAGTCGTTGGAGGAGAGTCATAAAAATCAAAACAATGAATCCAGTTATCCTTAGTATATTCACTCTTCATCAAAAGAATGTACACTCATCATCATCATCAAAATTAAGTCGTATAACCATTATTCAAACATCCATCATCATGTAGTATATTCACTCTTCTCCCCTCAAAATTGCATCCGAAGTTGCCATTTTTTATTTAACAAGTGAATAGGAGTATACACCAATGAACGTAGATCCACTTGATGATTGAATGAGCGTGGAAAAGCATGAAGCTTGTTGATGAAGAATGTAGATGAGTATGGCCATTCATGAGAGAATTTCTCTTTAGGCGAAGATAAAGCGCACGTAAGAGTGTACACTTTTCTTTTCTTTGAAGAACGGGGCTGAAGTGTTATCTGCAGACACCATAATGATGAAGTCGAGGCTGAATCGATTTGAGCAGACGTCATAGCCGGTTGAATATCAATGTTGAGAAACTTGAGCCGTGAGTTATGAGATATCAAACCATTTGTAATCCATACTTTAAGCCGGTCCATGTATTGAAGGATCGAAGTATACTGGCAATCGAGTAAGGAGTACCGCACTAACATTACAAGCTTGATTGCATATATATGGGTTAGTGACATTAGTATCCAAACTCTTTGGGGTTTCACGGTCAACCTTGATTTTTCATCGAAAACGACTTTCCGGTAGGAATCCACCTAAGTCCAGCATCCTTAAACATTCTACCAGACGGTATCCACTTATGGCAAGGTCTAGGATTGTAAGGCTTCTTATGCATAGTGGAAGACTTATCCTTGATCCTAGTTTCCAAAGATTTAGCAGTTGGTATCCATCTAGGCGAAGTTTTTGGTTTGTATTGTTTCACAACATGTTGAACCTTAGTCGCGTTAGTGGTCTTAGTGGATAGTACCTTGGCATGTGAATTAGGAAACTGTTTCTTATGTGGAAAAGACTCAGAATTTCTAGTTTTGTTTTCTACATGCTTAGCATTCTTATGCAAAATAACTACTCTTAGTGCACGCCAATCCCTAGTCTTTTGAGTGTTCCTAGGTAGTGGTTTACAACTACTAGCGATTGCCTTGAAATCTCGTAGAATTCATCACCCTAGGTCTTGCACCTAAAATTCCGTCTTTTCGAATCATGCCTTTTTCTAGCTTTTTCTAGATAATAGTTCTTACACAAGTCATTAACATCATATGAATTACGGGTTTTAATGCTTGATTTTGACCTTTGTTTCGAACTAATCCTAGAGGTCTTTGGGAGTAAAGTAGATGCTTGTTGAGGTTTAGAGGAACTAGAAGCATAATTCTTAGGCAACTCGGTGAAGTATTGGTTTTGACAAAACTTGTTTCTCATCAACTTGGGAGGCAAACCGTGTTTTGAAAATTTTGGTCTTTCGGATATAAGCGCAGAGGTCGCCTAACAATGGACCGGTTTCTAATGGGATGAGAAACTGGTTTCCCAAGGTTGATGGTTTTGTAAACTTAGTGTTCACACTTTTCCCTACGATTTTCCTAAGCTCATTTTTAAGGCAACAATAGCGAAACTCTTTTCCTGAAGTTGAGCTTTGAGTTCATCAATTTTGCTATCAAAGAGTTTTGTTCCATTGACTTAGTTCTAGCTTCTTTGTGAGTCACTTAGTTCTATGTGATGCTTTCTCAAAGACTCATTTTCCTTTAGTAATTTGGCCACACAAACCGCTAATTCATCATTTCTCATTTGAATATCATCAATAGTATTAACATCGAATTACTTGTAACCAAATTACTTTTCACATGCGTATTAGAAATGTGTTTCTTTAAATTGTTGATAGTTGAATCTTTGTCTTGGTGAGCTTTCAAAGTGTTAATTTCAAAAGTTCACGGAATTCGGAAGTTCCGGATTTTACATGGTTTGTTAAGTTGAAAACTTTCTTCTTTACTACGTATTGCAATTTCAAGTGAAATGCAATGTTTTTCAAGTTTTGAGAATTTGTTTGAAAGTTCATCAAAAGCCTTTTATCAACCATATCATATGTTTTGAAATTATTAGACTCATCCTCAACCAAGGAACATTTATCGATTCATGTTCGACATTAAGATCGGTATGTTTGAACATTAGTAGATGCACTATGTTGAGCAGTTAAGGGTACCTCATTACATGACATCGATCATCGAAGATATGTCATCGATGTTCACCACATGAATACTAGGAGTTGTCATGTAAACTGTTTCACCCTTTTCGACTCACGAGTCTTTGAGATCGATCTGATTGTCTTCATCCTCCTTCATTGCAATTGAGCTTACGCTTTCGGCATCATTCATTAGTTCGGTGATCCATTGCTCGACCTATCACAATCTTCACATAACATAACTTGACACCCATTCAATTCATTCATCTTGTCATTCTCTTGAGCGATTCCTTAATGTATATTTCCATATTACCAATAAGTTGAATAAAGGTGTTTACGAACTCATGAATTTCCATTCCAGTGTGTTTCTTGAATGAAATTCGGTCATGTCATCATCAAAATCGAGGAATATTCCCCGGATAAATGACTGAAATTGATCAAAGATTACTTGAAGAGGCGCATTAGATACATCAATTGAGAACTTCTCTTTAGTAATTTGAAACCTCGGTTGTTCTAAGTTGAGTAGTACAGTTCTTGTCAAGATGGGAAAATCGACGAAGGAGAGCCTTGCTTGTTCGATCCATAGTTGTAGATAAAAGTAGTTTGAGGTCTTGATAAAGTAGTTGAAAGGGCTCAATGTTACATTCCTTTAGCGGGCATTTTGTAGCATTGATGGTGCATTTGATCTTTTCAAAGTTTGAACCGGAGATATCACATCCTCATTGATTGATTCAATCATCTTTAATCGTTCGATGTAGCTAATATTCTCGGGGTTGTCTATATCATCATACAATTTAAGCATACGAAATCACCGGGTCGAGAGAGTAAGACATGATGTGGTAGAATGCGCGGATTTTACAAGTCTATGATTCAAACCGAGAAATAGAATCTTTCGCGGGATTTTACTAAAATCAAGACCAAACCGTTAAGCAATGACCAATGGAATGATAGACAATTGTGTGTTAGGACATATGATTGTTTGAAGGATTAGCGAGAGATGTTGTTTGGTTGTGATTCGGATTGGTTTATGCCCGTTTTCACGAGAAATTTAGGTCAAAAACTTAAAACCTCAATAACTTCTGTTCGGGCGGATTTAGACCTCGAAGATGGACCTCATGGTCATTCGTGCCATTCTCCTCGTTCTCACGGTCGTTATGATGGGTAGAACGCGAAAGCGGAGTTCGGTTCAAAAGTTATGGCCGTTTGAAATTTTGACGGGAAAATCAACCAAGTCGCTACGAATTCTTGAACCAAGTCGCTAACAACTAATTAGCTATACCACCAAGTCGCTAAAGTCCCAAGTCGCTAGACAAATGCAAGTCGCTAAGTAGTAACTCGCTAAGCCTCAAGTCGCTAGCAAAATTTTGGCGACAATTAGCTACTCAAGTCGCTAAAGATACAAGTCGCTAAAGAGCAACTCGCTCTGGACCAAGTCGCTACCACCAAGTCGCTACTCGTGGTGGAGAGTCCACTACTTGTCTTTAACTCGCTAGATCTAAGTCGCTAGGTCAAAAGCGTAACTCGCTACAAATTTGTAAAGCAAGTCGCTATGAAGAAAGTAATCCGTGAGTTAAGTCGCTAGCAAGAAAAACCACATAAACATCACTTTTCAATCCAAAACAACCCAACCAAGATGATTCAAGCTTACCAAATGAAAACCTACACACTTGTGATGATTCTAAACATAAAAGTACTAACAAAATTCAAACTTTAACACAAGAAATCAACCAAATGATGCAAAACCACTAAACTTTTTCAAACTCAAAACCACCTAAAACCACTAGAGATCCAAAGATGTGCAAGATATGATCTAACCATGGCTCTTGATACCAATTGTTAGATATTGGTTTCACATACACATCAAACCATATCAACAAGGTGGCATATAGAGTGGAATTCTAGAGAGAAAGTTAGAGGTTTAGGGAACTTAGTGAGAGAAAGTGAAAGATATTATTATGAGCTCCAACTCTCTAACTTGGAAGGTAGAGAGTATTTATAGTCTTACATAAATCGCCACACATTGGGGCATGGATCGGGCATACATTGGGTAAAGACCGTCCGTCCTCCACGGTGTTACTTAACTAAATACTACTTAACTTAAAGAACTACGACTACGAGCTTTCTAACGATTACATATACTTGAGGTGACCGACTCTTTAATACACGGAATTTCTAATTCCTAACAACAACACCTCACCTTTGATTGGGGTAAGTGTTGGAAGGTTTTGTTCCTATTCACTACCGTTTAAAACAAATAAGTACTTAAAACAAATTAATAGTGAACAATGACCTAAATTAACGTAAGTAAAACACCTTTGAGTAATTTTCAACATCATATTCTTTATTAGAAATTAATCAAAAGAATCGTTACCCAAGTACTTGCGGAACAAGACTTGGGATTGAAATGAAAAAGTTTGGTGACTCCTCTCTAAGCTCGGGATAAGTGCGAGCACAACTCTTAGAACCCATTGAGCTATCTCGGGGATTAAGTTGTATTTGGAGGTGAAAAGATGGCTTACGTGTATGTGTAAATTTACAATTCACAAGCTTAATCTTTTCACTCCATCTCTTATGCTATTTATACATGTATGAATTTTAACTCTTTCCTAAGTGACAACCGACATCATCTGAGAAGATAAAATCTTGATGTATTTTGTCTCTGTTTACAAAGGTTATTCTAGGTAAGAGACAAGACTACTTTCCTAAGGTCGGTGATGACAGAGCACGATCTTTGCCATTCGGGGAAAGTTGACTTTAGTTGATAAGGACTTCATCTTATCGATTCAAACTTATCCCGCCTTGTCCCACTCATTCTTGATCTTCATATCCTTGATCTTCTACTTGGTTTGTCTTGATGTAAGTAGTTGGAGAGGAGTCTTAGGGATTGGTGAGTTATTGTCATCACTCACCGAATCCACCATCTTCTTCTTGACTCGGTCTTTACCCTTTAAGTTCCGCCTTATTGAGTGGAGAGACTTCTTCTTAGCCTCATCTTGAGTATCCTAAAGATGACTCACCGAGAGACTATGCACTCGGTGACTGTTAGTGTTTAACGGACTAAACACTTGGGCTATTTTCTATTCAAATACTAGATTAAGGGTTTGGGTATTCTTGAACCCAATCTCTCCCTATTTGGATATACAAATAGCCTAAGTGTTTAATCGATGTAAGTGAGCAAATGGCTTCTTCTTACAGAATGTACTAATGAATACATTAAGGAACACCGAGTATTTTAACAAAACATACATCTTTTATTGATCATTACATGGTTCCTATCACTAGTACATAAGTAAAACAAAATGATGTCGATCCGGATGGATTCCAGTGCTTCAAGTTTGAGGCTTCTTGAGGTGCTTCTTTGTCGGTGTTCTCTTAGCTTCTTATTCAAGTCTTTGCGAACGACATTTTCGAGAGTGTTGATTTGAGAGGCCATTGGTATGTAACTTGCCATGGTTCCTACCCACTGCAAGATCAATATCACTCCATCTTTGGAAAGGCGGGTTTCCATAGACATCAATGAGAAATAGCCCTCTTCGGGCTTTTCAATCACCGACAGTTCACGAACTTTACACCTTCTAGCGTTCCTGTTGCATTCGAGTCCGAGCACTTTGATCTCGGTGGAACTCAACTCTCTTCCTTTGCCGTGGATGATTGTGGTTGAGATCCTTGAGGTCTTTGTTAGGTTGGTGAATCCCAGTTGGTGGTGTATCCTCGATCTTTCATACCTTTTCTTGAGCATCTTCATCGACTCCTTAACCACTACATTACCTTCTTTTCAATTAATGGACCAAGTTCATCGAGTTCGGTGATCCCAAAGTCGGTGAATTTTGGGGATCATGAACCTCGAAGTGTCTTTATCATCCCCACAGAGCGTTCATTGCGGTGGTTTAGACTTGGGGATGATTTTGACATCGATGATCTTCTCGAGCGGTCTTACATTAGTCATTGTCGGTTGTAGTGATCAATTCTTGCTTGCACGATGGTGCGGGTTTCTTGTTCTTTTCTTCCATTGTTTTTCATTTCACCATCTTAGTTGCTGAGCATCCTTAAACTTTTGTCCTGACTGACCCTTTTGAAGCTGCTTTGGATTAATTCCTATGTTCTCAGCTTCTTCAGCGACAACTTTTACCAGTGCTTCTCTGCTCTTCCTTTCTTCCTCAGCAAGATTCTGTTTCCTTTCTACTTTAGCAAGATAGGCACTTAGCTGTTGTGGTGTGAGCAGATATTCAGTGTCGCCGATCTTGTAGGGAATCTTCTCAGGCTCAGGTTTAGGCTCTGGTGTTTGCATTATGGCCTTCCCTTTGTCTTCGCCTGATGAAGATGATGCAACCAAGGGTGGTGTTGTTGTCATGATAGGTGTTGTGAATGTCAGTGTTGTTGTTGTTGATGTTGTTGGTGGTACTAATGAGATAGGTACAACTGGGATTGGTGGTGATGATGATATTGGAGCTCTGAACTGGTGTTGTTGGCTCCCCTCGGTGTGAAGAGGAGTTTCTTGATATTCTCCCCTCAACCTGTTGCGGGCGTCGGTGAGGCAAGAGTTAGTGTTGGTCTTGAGGGGATTGAGTGCTTGACCGCGAAGGCTGATAAATTTCGATGATCATTGCCTTGATATCTGAAGTATCTGTTTGAAGACCGATGACTTTTGCTTCCAAATTAGCTGAGATACTTCCAAAGCGGTCATTCTGCCTAGATTCCAAGCCAATAAGAAGATGCACGAGCCAAGTAGCCACTGAGTGTTCACGAGCCCAATGTAGCTTGAAGAGACTGGTGAAGAATGAAGACCACAACATTTGCAGATTTGAGCGTTCGATCGATTCGGTGAAATTTGGAGGATTGTTTCAAGTAAGCCTCGGTAGCCTCTAACACTTTAGAGTTGAGGTGGGTCTTCTGAAAGATTCCCGATTTCATCTATCTTTGTGCAACACCACGAAGGTGTCGAAGAATTTTGCCAAATTTTCATCCGGTCTATGAAGATTGTCATACATCGAGATCTATGTGCTCATGAGCGTTTTCATCAAAAGCTTGTACCTCGACTTTCGGATCTGCATAAGCGGCACCGACCTCGGTGTGTTGTTCCGCGATGTTTGATGACCGGGTATAGCTTCCTTGAAGCTTTGGTGATCCACCGAACAAAATGCCTCTCGGTTAGTGGAAGAACATTATCAAATCTTTTGAATTCATCGGTGGAGGAAGAGGAGTCATTATTGTCATTTGGAATGGTGATTCGGTATGCTCCTGTGGATCAGTTGGGTTCTTGTTGATTGAACCTCGGCGTCCACTTCTTCCCTATTTGATAAAATAACATCTTCACTTTAGCGGGTTCATCATCGGAGAAAAGTATCCTAGTAACATCGACCAGCGATCAACAAGGGGTTGGTGATGGGTTCCATATCGATGTGTGGTATATTCCCTACGAGTCTTTGGTATATGTGAAAACATATACCTTTTAGATATCGAAACCGGACCAAAAACCAAAAACTAACCCTAAAGCCATAAATATTTGTGTTTTGTGTTTATGTATGTCTGAGTAACGGATATTGTAAAATAGAAAAAAAAAAAAAAAAAAAAAAAAAGACAAATGGACAAAAAGCGAGCACGAGAATGGAAAGAGCACAAAATTACGGGTCCAATGATAATTATATTTGGAGCATCGAAGCAAGAGAAGAAAATTTTAAAGACCAAACGAAGCCCGAACGAAGATTGCAATTAATTAAAATGCTTAAAAAGAAGGAAAAATGGATCAGCGGAAAAAGAAGCTTAAATGGAAATTAAATGCAACATCTAACACAAAAAGACTCTTGGTCTAGTGGGTGGGGACATGTTTGTCAATCAAGAGGTCTTGGGTTCAAATTAGGGGTGTTCATCGGTTTGGTTATCGGGTTATTCGATTTATTCGGTTCGGTTAGTTCGGTTATTTTTTTTCTAGGTATAACCTAAAACCGAACCGAACGAAATTAAATTTGATTCAACCGACGAAAACCGAACCGAATAACCGAAAACCGAACCCTATAACCGAAAACCGAACCGAATAACCCGAATTACATAATTTTAATTATTTTTTATTTAATTATGTATATTTTACACAAAATATTTTTTCAAGCTTAAATCATGTTATACTTATACTAAAAAGAGTTTTAGTGATTTTTTTTCATATATACATAGAAAAATATATATTTTATATGAATTCGGTTTTCGGTTTCATTGCTAAAACCATATCTAACCCGATAACCAAATATTTAGTTCGGTTCGGTTCGGTTTTGACCAATTCGGTTCGGTCACAAATTCGGTCAGGTTATTTTCGGTTCGGTTGGTTTCGATTTTGATTCTTGTGAATATTCGTCCCGTGAACACCCCTAGTTCAAATCCACCCATGGCATATTTAATTTTGTATCACTCTAATTATCTCCAAAAGCCCAGCGCCAAAGCCAAGCCCAGCTGCGTCCAATCGAGGCCCAATCCACTACAAGCCCAGACCAGCCCACGAGATCCAAATGCAAGCCCAGGTCAGCCCGTAGAAACGCAAGACCAAAATCTGCTATAAACCTTTTGTAATTTCAACTTGGGAGCAAGTTTTGTTAGGGATTTTGTACCAAGTTCTAATAGTTTAGAGGCCATTATGAAAATTTAGTAAGGACAAAGTGTAACGTGGGTATAAAACCCACCTCCTCACCTCATTTTAAGAATCTCTTTTATTTATTTTTCTTACCAAAACTCTTGTATTTTTATCTTATTTAGTTTTATAAAAGTTTTATTTATTTCTTGCAAGTTAGTTCATTTATTTATTGTCTTTGCATCTCTTTTATCTTCTCATCTCTTAATCTTTTCTTTTATTTTATTTTATAAAATTTTAATAAAATATTCTATGAAGAGTTGAGTTATGTAAGATTATGTGAGTGTATTTTATCGTTTCGTGCACACGCTCAACATATCATATTTATATTTTTATAAAAGTTTAGTTTTTATTGTTTATTTTTATTTTATTAAAGTTTACTTCTTTTTTATTGTTTTATTTAGCTTAAAAATAGTAAAAGTATCTAAAAATCTTGTCTTTTTTACAAAAAAATCCAAAAATATATTTTATTTTCGTCATAAAATTTTCGTATTTTTTTGAGTTGTTTTAGTATTTTTAAAAAATCAAAAACAGTTTCTTTTTATTTTTCTTTAAAAATCTATTTGGAATTTTATTTTTAAAAAATAGTAAAAAACGTAAAAAAAATATTTTTAAAATTTCTGGTATCTTCTTATAGTTTTCTTAAGATATTTTAAATTTTTCATATTTTTTTGAACTAGTTTACTATTTATTTTGATTTATTTGAAATTTTAAACATAGAAATCGAAAAAAACTATTTATTTATTTCCGAAAATTCTAAAAACTTTTCTGTGAGATTCTATCACTTTTCTAACGTTGCTAAAAAACATTTGGAATTTTCGGAGTTCATTTGATATTTTTCATTGATTTATTTTCTTTTATTTAAAAAAATCTTGTATTTTAAGTCTTAACCTTAATATCCAAATTAGTTTTTGTGGAAACATATCTCCTTGAGAGAGTTTGGTGGTTAATATTTGATTTATTAAGGTTATTTTATCTATTATTTAAGTTTTCTTTTTTTAATATAAAAGTTTATATTTATATAATTGTGCTAACCCTTAAAGTTTTAATTTTGTTTGTGTAATCCGATCCTACCTCATAAGGCGTGGAGCTTACGGGTCTTATAAGCTTAAAAATCATTAAAATTTATAAATTTAATAACTTTTATTAATTTATTTAGTTAATAAAGCTTAAAACTTTATTTAACTAATTAGCAAAATTAAAGTTAATAAAGAAACAAATTTTAATAATTTATTTAGTTTATAAGATTGGGTGGTATTTCTCTCGTAAAAATCACGGGTTCTAGTCTCTTATTTTTTTTAGCTTAGATTCTTAGTTTACCGTTCGTCTAATTATTAGTCTTATGTTTGTTAAGTCTTTTATTGTCATATTGTAGCTTAATATTCATTGTCACTAGTTGTAGTTTGTCATTTAAATTTTAGTTTAAACTTTAATTAGTTAAATTAGTTTTTAAAAAAATCCTAAAAACGTAAAAACCCGAATTTAGATTTTAATTCAAAAAAATTAAAAAGTCAAAAAAAAATATGTCACTTTTTTTCAAAAATCAAAAATCAAAAAAAAAAATTAGTTTTAAAATTTAGATAATTTTTAGATCACATTTTTAGTTGTAGAAAAATATTAGATCACTTTTAGGGGTTAAAATAGATTAATTTGCATTTTAGAATACGTTTTTTTTTGCATAAAGTAATTTGCGTCTTTAGTTCAATTTGCGTACTTAATTGAGATTACTTGTTTGCACCTTAGGATTAGTAGATTTATATGCCTTTTATTATTATTGCTTGCCCGTGGTTTAGAAATCACTCAAAATCCTTTTACCCATTCGAATCTCGAATAACGACGTGAGTTTTAAACTCCATTCATCCTTCGCTTGGAGCGATCCGGGATTCAAATCTATTACATTTGAGTTTCCCAATACTACAGTTCTCTTATAATTGGTCTCTTTCCTAAGAATCGGTCTTTGTCCTCGTTGACCCCCCGAGACAACGGTGGGAGTTTCCAGTGCCTTCTCAGGAGTCGATTGGTTTTGGGTTCCGTATCGGCGGGTTGTTCCTTTCCTCCGAGTCTTTCTCGCCTGAGACCCCGAGACACCGATGGGTTTTTCCGATGCCTTTAACAGAGTCGATTAAGTGATATCTCTCGGTGGTTGTTTGGTTCCTACGAGTCTTTGGGATCATTCGGTGTGCCCTCGGACAAAGGCTTTGATTTGCTAATGTCATCATTGGGCGAAGTGGAAGCGCTCCCCACCGGTGAGTTGTTTGTTTCCTTACGGATCTTGGGAGTAGTAGTTGGGACCAAGGCCACGGTTGTTGTTATCGGTGTCCTTCGTTGTCACGGGGTAGATGATGATTGGCCTCCGGTGGGTGTCAAATCGATCTTAGGTCTTCTTTGCCTTTTGGCGGTGCTCCGAAGCCTCAAGGCCACGAGACTTGGGTTTGGTCTTAGTACCGATCTGAGACTTCCCTTTCTCTTTATAGTAGCGAGGTTAGGAGACATTGATTCCCTACGGTTGTTTACAACAACCATATGCGCCGTCGATTCAATATTAGTGACAAGGGATGGGTCCTTTTGAAAGTTTGATTGGCTCGGGATGCCGGGTAAAACACCAAATTTTTCTTCACGGGATAATTTGAACCCGATGCGTTTGCAAAGCACAAGAGACAAACCTAGGATATGAAGCGTATTTCGTCCTAGTTTTGCTCTGTATATTGATTCTGACATCAACGTAAATGATATCCCCTATGTCGACGGTGACCCCATTCATCGAGCAATATGCCATCATCAACTTAATAGAGTTAACTTGTTCGGTGGATGAGTGATTCCACGAGGACACGAATAACAAAGTGAATAGGATCCTCCAAGCCACGGAAATGAACTTTTGGTGGCTGGGGTCTTGTCCAAAATGTTGGATCAAAAATGATTTGTTTTAACCCATCTCTTATGCTATTTATACATGTATGAGTTTAACTCTTTCCTAAGTGACAATGACATCATCTGAAAGACAAAATCTTGATGTATTTTGTCTCTGTTCTAAAACTATTCTAGGTAAGAGAAAGACTACTTTCCTAAGGTCGATGATGACCGAGCACGATCTTTGCCATTAGGGAAAGTTGACTTTGGTTGATAAGGACTTCGTTTATCGATTCAAACTTATCCGCCTTGTCCCGCTCATTCTTGATCTTCATATCCTTGATCTTCTACTTGATTTGTCTTGATGTAAGTAGTTGGAGAGGAGTCTTAGGGATTCGGTGAGTTATTGTCATCACTCATTGAATCCACTATCTTCTTCTTGACTCGATCTTCACCATTTAAGTTTCGCCTTCTTGGTGGAGAGACTTCTTCTTCGCCTCATCTTGAGTATCCTAAAGATGACTCATCGAGAGACTATGCACTCGGTGACACATTAGTGTTTAACGGACTAAACACTTAGGCTATTTTCTTTTCAAATCCTAGATTAAGGGGTTGGGTATTCTTGAACCCAGGTCTCCCCTATTTAGATATACAAATAGCCTAAGTGTTTGATCGATGTAAGTGAGCAAATGGCTTCTTCTTACTGAATGTACTAATGAATACAATAAGGAACAGAGTATTTTAACAAGACATGCATCTTTTATTGATCACATTACATGGTTCTATCACTAGTACATATGTAAAACAAAATGATGTCGGTCGGATGGATTCCCAGTGCTTCAAGTTTAGGCTTCTTGAGGTGCTTCTTTGTGAGGTGTTCTCTTAGCCTCTATTCAAGTCTTTGCGAACCCGACATTTTCGGGGTGTTGATTTGAGAGGTCACCGGTATGTAACTTTGCCATGGTTCCTACCCCGCAAGATCAATATCACTCCATCTT
>CM040239.1:123722160-123756103 GCA_022545495.1 Chrysanthemum lavandulifolium
ACTCGATGAGAAGATATCATGATCCGAATGTGAGCATGTCGGTCCCAAAGTCACAACATCACAAAATACCAACATCACAAAGGATGTGTCGAGATTGATAATTGCCGATGATCTCCAAAGATGGCTCAAACTTATCATCACGTGGATCAAGAAAAGACCTCCACTTGGAATGACCAAACATGCAATGTGAAGAATCAATGACTACGAGCTTATGAGCAAAGGACTACATCAAGAATGCAAGATCAACTGTTAATGTAATATCTATTGGTATTCAATGTAATTTTTGATATATAATTGAGGTGACCTCCTTAGGGAGATTGTTAGGAATTAGAAATTCCGGATTAAAGAGTCGGTCACCTCAAGTATATGTAATCGTTAGAAAGCTCGTAGTCGTAGTTCTTTAAGTTAAGTAGTAATTTAGTTAAGTAACACCGTGGAGGACTGGACGGGTCTTTACCCACTGTATGCCTCGATCCATGACCCATTGTGTGGCGATTTGTGTAAGACTATAAATACTCTACCTCCCAAGGTAGAGTTGGAGCTCATAATAATATCTTTCACTTTCTCTCACTAAGTTCCCTAAACCTCTAACTTTCTCTCTAGAATTCCATCTACATGCTACTTTGTGTTATGGTTTGATGTGTATGTGAAAAGCTTATATCTAACATCAACATATGCATAAGCCTTTACAATCTCATCTTAAGGCAGCTTTGAGAGTTTTGAAATATTTGAAAGGTTCTCCAGGTCCTGGTTTGCAGTTTGATAAAGAGTCTAATCTTAAGCTTAAAGCTTATGCAGACTCAGACTGGGCTAAGTGTCCTCTAACTAGGAAATCTATTACTGGATTTTGTGTTTTTTTGGGTAACTCTCTTATTTCTTGGAAAAGTAAGAAACAAGCTACCTTGTCTAAAAGTTCAGCTGAGGCTGAATATAGAAGTCTTGCTTCTACTACTTGTGAAGTGATTTGGTTAGGTAATCTGTTGCATAGTCTTGGTCTTAAAGAGTTATTGCCTGTGGACATTTTTTGTGATAATAGTGCTGCAATTCAGATTGCAGCCAATCCTGTTTTTCATGAGAAAACCAAACACTTTGAGTTAGATGTGCACTTGGTTAGAGAGAAGGGTTCTGTTGGTGTTATCAAAACCGTTAAAATCCATACAGATATGCAAGTGGCAGACATTTTTACTAAGTGTCTTGGTCAAAGACTACATAGCTTGTTTTGCAAAAGTCTTAGTATGTTTGATTTGTTTGCAGGTGTTAATAATGGTGAAAAGAGTAGCAGTCAGGCTAATGAAGGATGCAGTTTACAAGGAGAAGACTTGTCAACTTGAGGAGGGGTGTTAAATAATATGGAGGACTATTCTTGCCAAGTTTGAAAGTCTTCTTAAAGTCAACTTAAGTTTACTAGCTAAAGTCAAGAAGAGAGAAGTAGAAGGGCTGAAGTGAAACATAGTAGTATATAAGCTCATTATCCTGCTTAGGGTTTCATAACTTGTCTAAGCCGTTTTTAGTTTCTCTCAAATATTCACAGCTTGTCTTTCTTGTTGTTCTTTGATATCAATATGATATCTCGTTAGGTTTTGTAACAAATATCAATCTCTTTATTTGATCTTTGTAGTCCGAGTGTAGAGTGATCTTGTAGTGAGGTGATTGGTGTCTTCCTAGAAGAGATCAATCTTGTCTTTGTATTTGTATTGGTAAGCACCCGTTTGGGGACTTATCTTCTTACATTGTTATAATAAACGATACACCAAAGGGTGGTTGGCTGGGTGTATTAGTGAATTGTTGTGTGTTCTTGATCATTTTTACAGGAGGCCTCGAAATTTTAGGGCTGAAAACACTTTTGAAAGTCCCACCAAAAATGCAATGAAGGCTAGGAGAGTCGGATGCATTATGCTACGAAGAAACATAACACATGAGACACATAACATATGAGACTGGGGGCGATGTGTTTAGATTTACCAAGTGACTCCAGCCGAGCAATTTTGAGAGGTGTTTTCTGCTTTCGTTTAGACCCCACCAATCTCTTTAAGCCATAAATAGCTTGCAATCGGACAGTCAACAAACATGTATTGTATTATTTCGTGACCACCGACACACAAAGGGCATCTAACCGAGTGAAGGTCTAAACCTCGGCAAAGAATGTTGCAATGTATTGGAAGGCGATCTAGGCTATCTAAAACAGCGCCATCCATGAATAGTTACCTTAATTTGAAGGTTTTGTTCCATCTCACGGTTCCAGATTGGTTGCCGGATCTATATCTTTCAATTTTGCACCGCCTGGACGAAACAAAAAAGACATTGAAGCTGTCTAAAGAGCATGACCAATAGTCTACATCAGCACTTCAATGATCTGTCAATCAATCCATGATGCAACACTATCACTGACTTCGCAATTCTTTAATGTCTCCAACAGATACTTTGGGGGAAAATTGATTTTAGATTTGAGCTATCAATCAAAATGTCATCCCAATATGCAGTGTTTAAATCAATGCTATGTTTGGAGTAAAATAATTGTCAACTTGTCATGTGCTACTTTTCAAAATAATAAATTTAAGATATTATGCCTTGTAGTTATCTCGAGTCAAAGCAACCATTAGAAAACTCAAACCAAAATGCCTAGTGGTTGATGTGCGAGAATGCCAAATAGAAGATTCCAAATCTTCAAGAACTTCCAGAGAGGAGGTATACATGTTAATTACACAAGTTTGTTAAATGCTATAAAGCCATAGGAAAGCTCATGAACACGCAGAACTCCTAAATGAGATGAAAGAGTTTAGTAGTTTTATCAAAGTATGCTTCAAAGTAATAACTCGCCTTAAAAGGTCAACGTGTGGATTGTTTCGAGAACTACATGATTTTTATAGTATAAGAAAAAGAAGAAGCATGGTTTGTAAGTGATTTATAGAAAGGAAAGAGCAACCTTTTCTCAGCGCCACTCACTACACGATTCACTTAGGAAAAGAAAATTAGAAAAATAGGCGCCCCATGTTAAGCACATTTTGAAGCCTCGTCTAAATCATTTCCTAATTTAGCAAGGTTGCCATGGCCTTGTTAAGGTATTCTATCACACATCTTTCTTTCTAATGAACCAAAGCTCTGTTGGTTTAATGGACAATAAATTAATAGGCGTGTGTTAGGATCGAACTCGAGACCACGGATTGCACACTTTATGATGAAAATTAAAGTTAATAATTAAATATAAATGTTATATTTATTTATTAATTAAACGAAATAACATAACAGACGTTAAGTAATTAGTTGTAATGGACTAACGATCGTTAAATGTAATTGAAAGGACTAGATATGAAATTAGAGATCGAGAACGTTCTAGAATCCTTTGGGAGTCCATAACCGATCGTCTAAAGGGTTTCCATAACCCAACCAATAACCAACTTGTTCACCAAGTTATTTTGGGTATAAATACAAAACCAAGGGTGTTTGTAATTTATCTCTTGTACTCATTGGCTAAACCTAAAAATTGTTTTGTGTGTGTTTTTGATCCAAACTGATCGTACACCTTCCTTAGGGTGTCGATCACCATCTTTTCCAATACAAAGTTATTTGTTAATTAAAACTAGCATTCTTTTAATTCGGTATAGTACGTGTGTACAAGAAAGTGGTACTAACACATTATTGTTAGTATTCTTGGATTGAATTACAAAACGGTAAGGAGTAATTCATATAATCCTATAAACCCTAATTAGGGTTCATCAAATTGCTAGTTTTGTGGATTTGATTCTTGTTCGCTAGAATCAAGAAATGTACATATTCTTGTTTATGTTAATTAATTATTCGTTAATCTTTTCTATACGCTCGCATGTGTACTTGATGTTTATTGTTTATATTTATGATTAGTCATGTTATATAATTACAACAAGTGGCATCACGAGTCATTGGTTTTAATGAGTAATTAATTACATAAATGCATAATAAAACGATATTGTATAATGTTTGATGTGATTAATCTAGGGTTTTGGTTTAATTTTTTTGGGTCGATTTATTTTTAATTAGGGGCATACCCCATATTTTTTTGGTCGACACATCTTAAATATTTTAGGGTTTGAAAATTGTTTGCTAACCTTATCGAAACTTAGAATTAATATATATGTTACGTGATTAATTCATGAATAATTGTTATGTGACATGGGATTATTGATATGCGATCTTATGGCTATTTGTATAATTGTTATGATATATCCATGATATTACATGCATGTTGGTCATGGATAGTTGCTTGATATTGTTTAATTGTTAAGATATATTTATCACATGTTTATTTACGATAAATCTTGAATTGGGAAGACTCAATTATATATTAATGAATCAATTATGTGCTAATTGGTATATTTTAATTATAGGTTTACTTAATCGATTCATCGATGTATGTGACTTTCTATCGGAGTGAAAGCCCTAATTAATATATACATTAATTTAACCTAGATATTGATTATTAATAGGTTTTATCGAATAAGTTGCATGTGGGTACTTGTTTACATGTATAAATTGTTTATTATGCGCATTGTTTATTAGTTGTTTATTTTTATTTATTACTTGTTTGTTTATTATGTATGATGCTTTTAAGCAAAAGGTAATTTTGAATAGAAAATAATACGGACTAAACAATGGTGAAATTTGATTTGTGTTTTGAAGAGTTAAGTTTTCAATAGTTTAATTGATTGATGATTACGCATTAAATGGTTTGAACGGCTCACCAACTAGAACAAACTATAAAGGGTTAATAAAGTGCATAACACACTGAAAGGATGTCTAAGGTTATGCTTTTGCGCTTACCTGGTCCTCTGCCCCCTTTGAGTTTGATTGGAGCTACTTAGTAAGCCATAAATGTACAAACTCATCTTAAGGTCAAATTAGTTTTAATTCCATGCGCCACTTCGGTGGTAATTACCCGAAACACTAAGTGTTTACACTTATGCAAAAGTACGGTATAATGGACGATAATTAACGCTAAATTTCTTGATTGGTGTACCCAATACCTCAATCAAAACTTTGATAATTTGATCTTTATGAATTGGTAATAATTTTTTTTTATTAAATTTATGCTACAAGATGAATGCATGACATCTTTGTACATATTTGATTTGACCACATAAAATCAAAACTATTACCCTTTTAAATGAAGTTGTATGCCATCTAATTAAAAGGAACACTTGAAGTTGCAATTTACGTCATGACAGTACTTGGCGAGATTGTGATGGAGACTATGTAAAGTCAGACCTTACATGGACATATTTGCAGTTCTTTAAGTTAGACACTTAAGTTGAGTAGGAAGTGAGACCTTGATTCAAGGCATAAGATGGGAAGAAACATGTTTATATTTGCAATAGCGTTGGAAAATATAAATCCCATTATGATCTAGGAATTGGAAATTGTTTGCCAATTATTGTTCGATGATTACCTTATTATATGCTTTCGTTACTAGCGCATCAACCGATGTAATGAACCTATGATAATTTGGATCCTAGTTTTCGAGAAAATTCTATGGTTATATGAATATTACCTTGGGTATTTTATTTTCTTGAAAAGTTTAATTATCGAAAATACTAAAATTGAATTTTGCTAATTCTTTAAATGTATTAATGCAACATTAAACAGTAACGTAGGTTATTCTTGTATTGGTAAATTGATCTACACCTATAAGGGTTTTTGGTAGAGTCAACTTTGCTAAAAGAATAAACCTAGTACTCTTTTCATAAGAAATAGTGAGATTCAATCCTATTCCTTTTCATGAATGAAGAAATGTATGATAGGACAATTAGAATTGTCTAAATTCTAAATACATAACTTGTAAGCAAATTTTAATAGTTAAGAAAATTGCATATTTTTTGAGTTATTAAATTAGAAGCTAGACTAATTACTGTATAATTGGTAAAAGACAAACTAGCATATTTTATCTAGTTGTACTACTTACAATTGTTGGAATAGTAGAATTATTAAGAAAGAAATTGCCTGCCCAATTTTTCAAGTTAAAAACATTGATGGATAATTCATCATCTACATAGTAGAATACACTCTTTTAGTACATAAGTAATTGTTATGTATGGACTTTCTCAAAAGTGTAGGGAAGTAAATAGAACACTATTTTCTTTCATCGGTTAATGAAACACTTACAATGTTGTCAAATCCAATGAGAGTATTGTGTTCTTATTCTTGAATAAGGAATTAATGTAATGATCTCTAATTTAATGGGAGTTACAAGCTTTGTCATCTTGGTAGTAACCCAGATTATCTCTAGAATGTCTTAAGATAATTACTTTCCACTTGTAGACACTTATGTTTTCAAGGATAGTCATGTACGTTTCCTTGTTAGACAATGAAGTGGTTCTACATCTACTAGTTATGCTAATATCAATGACACAATCATATTAGTCACATAAACAAATATATGTCGTATTGTTTATCTGCTACATAATGTTGTTCCATGCACAAGTGGGAGAAATCTATATTGTGTGCAAGGTACAACATATAAGTATATGATTTAACGGATTCTCTTGATCGAAGGTAAGAGACTAACGCTCTAATATAACTTGAACATATCTAATTCAAGAAACATTTGGTGTTGCAATTTACGCCATGTCGAACTTGGCGAGATTGCAATAACAAAGTAAATCTCCATGTGAAGTCGACCTTGCATGGACATATTTGCAGTTTCTAAATTAGACAAGTATTTAGAACATGTGTCAAAATGATATATAAGACTACTTCAAAGTAAATATTTATGTATTATTAGAATGACATAAATAAATGAAGTAATCTAATACTACTTCAATTTGTTTATTTATGTATTTTGGAATGACATAAATGAAAAACAATGTAGTCCTACATTATTGTGAAGTAAAATAAATTAATTTGAAATTACTATTGAAACCAAGAGTTGTGTTCATAATTACTTTAGTTAAACATGTTTATGATTCATTGTAAAGACATAAACATAAAGTCTTTTAAGACTTATAATAAAGTAAGACGTTAACTTGTTATGTTTTTAATTAAGTCATATACAAGAAGTCATTGAGGTGATCAATGATTTATAACGTATAATGGGATTATAATGTTTATGTTTCTTGATGAGACATGGATATGAAGTGACTTGGTTAAAAAGTACTTGTGTTATAAAGTATGCAATTGGCTTGAAAAGTCTATTATACCATTAAGTTGACTTAGTTGGTAAATAGGTAAGCCAAAAGGAATATGTTTATCTTATATATTATTAGATTCTCTTACAATATTAATTCTAATGAATACCACAAGTTGATGGTATATTCGTTAGGGAATCAAACTCTATTTGATTTGTATGATTCAAGATAACCATCACTTCTTTCTTAAAAGTAACAAGGTTAGAAAATTGAGTATGGATTGAATATACTCAATATGACTCCAACCTAGAAGATTGATAAAACACCATTTATTATGGAATGTGATAAATCACATTAAGTTTAAAAAATTGAAGATTCAAATTTTGTTAAACTACTTATGAATAGGTTATTAACAAACAATAGTCGAATTATCAATGTGTATTTGTAATGTCCCAAAAGAGAACAATGTAGTTTTGCTTTAATTGCTAAGTATATATAGATAGTCTATATATTACAAAAGGCAAGTGGGAGTTTTTTTATCTTGAAAGATAAAATTACAAGATAAATAATCTTCTAAAACACGCTAGTAAATATCATGATGAGGTTAGACATGTAAATGATAGACCTCAAGATGATGGAATTTTCATTCATAGATCTGCAAGGATATCTCAGATATTTGACTTATATGCTAAGAAATATGAGTTACATGATTATAGTAAACCTGATAATCATTATGATGGATTACCAAATATTGAATTGGGTAAATTACTCATACTATGAATGTTAAAGATGCTGTCCATAAAGATAATCAATTTTGGAAATTTGGTTTATCTTAATAGTTAGACTAGAGAATGGAAATGAGTTTCTTCAAAGAGATAAAAAACCCTAGTGGTTTGAATTTCTATGTAGAAATCATATGGACAATATTGTACACATATTTAATGCATGACAAGATTATTGATCACACTTAAGCAATTAATTATGATTGAATATTCTTTTCTAGACACATTAAATATATAAAGATGATAATGGTCATACTTGTTTTCATTAATATGAAATATGACAACGGAATATCAAAACTCTTTCTTGAAAAATTACTTGAGCAAGGACGATAAGTAATCGAAATGTTTTTTTGAATTCATATAATCTTTAGAAGTGTACGAAGTGCAATAATTCATGAATGGATAAATGCATGCATCTATAAAATTATTCTTATGTTTAATTATTAAATCATAGTTTTGATTATAATTGAAATAAGATAAATTTTAAGTGTTCCTGAAAGCTAGTGGGAGTATTATGTTAAGTTTCTTAAATCTTATATGTTGTATAACATATAGGAAGTAACATTACTTGTAAGCTAAATGTTAAGTCTTAGATTGGAATGAAACTTCACTTATAAGATTTGAGAATTAAAACATACAACCTTGGAATATATGTTTATTATTAATAAACATGTGCAGTAAAATAAATGATTCTAATAAAATATGATATATCATTTGGGAAATGGATAAATATCTTTTGACAAGATAGAACATAAATGAAATCTAAGTTTGACATGTAGATTCATCATGTTGTGTATTAAAATTGTTATATCATTCTTGAATAAGAAGTGATTTGACAACATTGATATCTAACTAAAAGTTATTAGATAATTTGTGTAATGAATATTCTAATAGAATTACATCCTCACCGAATTGCTCCAAGATACTATGGATGAACAATATGTCAAATGTTGTGCAAATTGTCATCAGCTTCAAACTTGAAAGTTTGGAAGACATCAAACATTACACAATAAGATATTAAAGTTTACGGAGTTTTAATGAGCATATTGTTGTTTGTATATAATGATGCTGGTTTAATTGAGATGACACTCAATACTAGTCATGGTAGGATTTCATCCTTATTAATGGCCATGTGAACTAGTTGTGCTACTAAGATAGCAATTGCATTATACATTAAAAGAATAAGAATACTTTAAACTTTAAAATGTTTGAAAGTTTAAATTGTCATAAAAATTGTGATAGATGATGTCACACACTTTATGAATTATTATGTGGATTGGTGAATGCACACATACAAGAACTTCACTAATTGAATTCTTGAAATAAGTATTTTCAAAATTACAATAGATCAAGTTGGTTGATTTATGTCTTGTCAACAAGTATGATTGTCATTACTTAAGGCATAATTCATCAACCGGAATTTTCATGCATTGATCTATTTGGTATTTAGATAAAGGATGTTAAACAATTGTTATAATAAATCAAATACTTGGTATGTTTGATTTTATAATATATTGTATCCTATATTTGCATGTTTAATTCTTGAATAAATTTATTTATTCTAAATCGTCGTTGTCGATTAATGATATGGGAGTATCATTAAACTAAGACAAATCGAGAGATATGGTAGAATATACTTGAAAGTATATTGATGAGAATGCATACTAATTTCGGATGATGTTCAATGAATTGAATATAGGACTTATCCCAACTACATGATTTTACTTTATGGATATTGTTATTAAGTAAATCATGAATAGTTATCCTCGGACTTGAGATACCGATAAGTGTCATGAATGTAGTGCACTTGGAACAACTTAACGCTATCGTGAATCGGTAGTTATAAGGGTTGTTTCTGAAGTGTTGCAAAGTTCATGGTTAGTCTCGTAGTAAAGATAGAATTTGTTCCTTCAAATTTATTTGGAGTTTAATATCGTTGGGTTCCTCGTAGGTTTGACAAGATGTTTGCGTGGCCACGCCCAAAGATCTCCCCGAATATGTTCGGAAGATTTGGTAATCTTGCTCAATCACTTATAACGAGAAACATAATAGTTGAATAAAGAATGACTTAATTCCATATCTTTATTTAACATGGTATTAGAAACAAAAGGATAATAATAATGAGAAATCATTAAAAGGTTTTTCCAGGAGACCTTACTCGAGTTGTACTAGAGGCATCGAAGTGTTGCTAGACGCTAACCGATGTGATCACTCTATTAAGATATATCCAAGTGGGAGCTGTTGGTTTAATGGACAATAAATTAATAGACGTGTGTTAGGATCGACCTCGAGACCACGGGATTGCACACTTTGCGTATGAGAATTAAATTTAATAATTAAATTTAAATGTTATATTTATTTATTAATTAAACGAAATAACATAACGGACGTTAAGTAATTAGTTGTAATGGACTAACGATCGTTAAATGTAATTGGAAAGGACTAGATATGAAATTAGAGATCGAGAGGTTCTAGAATCCCTTTGGGAGTCCATAACCGATCGTCTAAAGGGTTTCCATAACCAACCCGTAACCAACTTGTTCACCAAGTTACTTTGGGTATAAATACAAAACCAAGGGTGTTTGTAATTTATCTCTTGTACTCATTGGCTAAACCTAAAAATTGTTTTGTGTGTGTTTTTGATCCAAACCGATCGTACACCTTCGTTAGGGTGTCAATCACCATCTTTTCCAATACAAAGTTATTTGTTAATTAAAACTAGCATTCCTTTAATTCGGTATAGTGCGTGTATAAGAAAGTGGTACTAACACATTATTGTTAGTATTCTTGGATTGAATTACAAAGCGGTGAGGGTAATTCATATAATCCTATAAACCCTAATTAGGGTTCATCCAATTGCTAGTTTTGTGGATTTGATTCTTGTTCGGCTAGAATCAAGAAAGGTACGATATTCTTGTTTATGTTAATTAATTATTCGTTAATATTTTGTATACGCTTCCATGTGTACTTGATGTTTATTGTTTATATTTATGATTAGTCATGTTATATAATTCCAACAGCTACCTCATCCACGATTTCTTTTTGCATTGCCGAAGGGAGATGATTTTATGCCTAAATTCCATAGTTTACAATATAGCATATGATGATTTTTATGGTTCGTATCACTTTTGAACATTTTCATGAGAATTTTTTATTAGCAGCTTAGATACCATTCAAGACTATCCATATGCGTTCAAATCACAACTTAAACAAACATACTGAAACTGGAAAACCAAGACATAAGTAGCCATCAGGAACGTACTAGTCCTTAATATTAACGTTTACATTGAAGCCACACACCTCTTCTTCTTTCAACCTAGGGATAATAAGTTTTAATTCTCCTGAATTCCTCCTCATCTCGGCCTTGATATCACTGAATTTGTAGCGGTCAAAAATTTCTAAATCAAACCAGCACATATAGTTCTTAAAGCCGATGGTAGCTTCTAATTCTGGATCCACTTGACCTTTAATGATGATACTCTTGTGTTCAACAGATACCTTCACATCCTCCTCTTCTAGCACTCCAGGCATTGGTATGTATAAGCATAACCTTTCAGCATTTTCCTTCAACTTGGTGGCTGGAATCATCTTCGCATTGGAAGATTCTAACTGATCCATCCTTTCAGATTGCCGAATGTCATGTTTCTCTAGCATCAATAGTGGATACTTGACTGAAATCGTAAAAGGAACAAACATCAATTTGGTTACAAATAATAAGTCACGGACATTATCCGTCGCAATAAAAAAATTTGAAACCCGCTGATTTGCTTCTTATACAGTGAAAAGAATTACCAAACACACCTTCCTAGCATATACACGGGCTTATTAGGTTATTTGATTTGGCTTATATTTGATAAGCCTAACTCTGTGGTTTATTTTGAAACTTATGGGCTTATATAAGCTTATTATGATATAACATGCTTATATAAGCTCATAAGTCTCAAAATAAGCCACAAAATTTAGGCTAATAAAATATAAACCGAAATCAAATAAGCTCATGAGCATGCATATAAGCTTAAACAAACACCCCCCATAATTATACCATATACGATCATTGAAGTGTGCACATAAAAAATAAAAGTAGAACTACCTATTTCAAAATAAGTTGCTATCTTATAGAATTCACACAATTAATCAATAAGTAATACAAATAGATTATAAAGAAAATTTACAAAATCGATGAATGATATTTTCCTCGCGAATACTACCATCCTCGTTGGTTCTAACATAGCGAAGAACATGATAATCACCGTTGACCTCGAATTGGATGAAGCGGGCGATGATTATGGTAAGTGTTGGTGTTAAGAAAACGAAGAGGAGACGGAAGATGTCGGAACAAGGAAGAAACTGCGTGACAGATCTGTCGATACCAACAATATTTCTCAACCAACTCATCTTCTTTTCCTCCAAACTATAAGAAAATGATACTTGTGCCTACCAAATAGGCCTAAAATTAGACCTACATTTTTGACTGGGTATGCATGTAATCAGTTTAAAATTAAACTAGCTTATTTCTGTTATACCTAATTTGCCCTTTATATTTCCCTATGTTTTCTCTCATCAACCCGCCGCCTAATTTTTCCAGCCATCAGAACTTATATATATAGGATCAAACTTGTGTGGCTCATATTATTTATAAGCTGCTATACAAGCCTATTAATATGCACTAATATCTCATTCTTATATAAAATATGTTTTTCAATTGGATAAACTCATATGATAAGATCTTCTTTTGATGAAAATAATATCATTTAATTAGATATTTCATACTTTAAATGTTATGTGACGTAGTATTTAAAGTATTTTAGATAATTTTAATGCTACTTTAATTTTATAGTAATTTTAGATTTAAAACTAATGTATTTTTTTTTTATATATTATTGCACATAGTAAATGAAAAGAAATTAAAAACGAATTGATGATGTGGAAATTCATTAAATCGTACGAAGTTCGTCACGATTGTGACTATTTCATAAATGAAAGTAGACCATGGTGAGATAAGAATGTGATTAAACTCTTTGAGTTCAATCATTGAGGATCTTGCTTATCATATCCTATCTTTATTTATAACTCATACTCACACACACACTCTCTCTATCTCATATCTAAACTTCATCCTCAGTTGGGATCTTCTTATCAACCACCACCACTTTCGTTTTTCTCGACTTTACTCGCACATGATGGTGTCACATGTAGCGTCACCGTTGGATTTGTATTTGATAGTTGTAGTACTAGTAGTTGACTCTTCATCATCGATGCATTGACGCACCATTGAGTTTGACCGCCAATGAATAACCTCTTTACACTTGCCATGGCCCAAATGCCTAATTAACTTATCTCGTCATTTGAGATGGTACGGTGAGGTGATGTATTGGTGGAGTTGTATGGTACAAGTTTTTTTACCCGCTTGATTTGAAAGAGTAGTGTGATTAATGATGAGTTTTTTTTTTTTTTTTTTTTTTTTTTTAATTTGGAGGGTGTTTTTTTTCTATTGAGATAATGCATTATTATCATGCAGTTAAGGTATATATAGATAGTGAGTGGTAAATTGGTGTTTGAAATTAATGGTGGGATTGTTGTTAGTGAAATGATGAATTTGGAAGATAGTGGTGTTCACGGGTTTTTCATAGCCAGAAAAGTGTTTTTCCTCACAAGCTCTAGATTTGATCAAAGTAAAGTATTGTTCAAGAGTTGATATTATTTTTGGCAAGATTTCATTTTTAGTATATTTTTGAGAAAATTCACATACCGAGTCCTTGATGTGAAGATGCATTATAATGCAGTTATATATATAGTGGTGAATTGATTAGAAATTAATGGTGGGATTTTTAGTGAATTTAGAAGATAGCGATTAGAAATTAATGTGAGAAAATTACTTTTTAAAGTAGTTGAAAGCTAATTGATGTGCGTGATTATAGTTCTATTATTTGAAGGTTGTATATGAATTTGATTTTGCAAAGTTACATATATGTATATAAATAGAGTGTACACAACCTTCGCAACACTATATTTAAAAAGTTGTTTTTATATTACCACCTTTGACCATCACTGTAAGTTTTGTGAGGTTTAACAAATGCTATCTTCCCAATGTATCACATAGGAAAGAGTCTTTAAGAATTAAATATTACTTTAAGAAGTGAGTTCACCAAGTGTGTCTTTCTCATTAGGATGTTTATGCTTTAAAAGTCTGTCCTTCATACAATATAGTTCACATGCGCAGCTATATCACAAATGAGCATGTTGCCAATTTTCAGAAGATGGTACTCAAAAATGTTGAAAGATAACCCAGGATAAAAAAATGTTGGATTTTCAAGGACTAAATTTTAGCAATATATATAAATTAGTGTGTCATATTTAGTTTACTTTTTGGTTGTTTTTTGTTCTTTCTTGGATCCTTTCTTTTTTAATTATTTTGTTAACTGAGGAGGGATGTCATGTATTGTATCTAGTTTAGTGATTCTTTTGACGAATAGTCGAATACTTTGTGATTCATACAGAATCCCATGGGATTATTCAGAATCCCATGGGATTTATACAAATTACCTATGAGATCAAACATAATATAAATAACAAACATTATATATTCAAAGTAAACAAGATAAATTCAAAGTGAACAAGAATTTTTCTCATAATATTACACAACAAAAATAGAATATCAAGTGATTTTGTACTTCCATTTTATGTAAAGCAAAATGAAAATCCCATTAGATTTATACAGAAACCCATGGGATTCTGTAGTATGAATCACATAAAAGATACTCGTCAAGTATCTTTATGGAACACATGAGATTCTATATGAATTTCAATGGATCACAGAGAATCACATGAGATTCTGTATAACAACATACAACTTTTTAATAAAGAGATTCCAATAGCTCATTTCAACAATCATATAAAAAACGATAGGGCTAATAACCTATTAAAGGATCATACTTGTCACAAATGTCGGTTCTGACGTAGCGAACAAAAAAAAATAGCTCTTCAGACATTAAACTTGACATTTTGTCTTCAATTGAGTAAAATAAATTTGTGATGACCATTTTACCCTTAAATTTATAAAATTGCATCATTTGTCCCAAGTATATAAATAACCCAAAGCCTAAGCATAACGGAACCAAAAGACATCAAGCAAGAAAGACTACTACCGTTCGAGTCTACAACCAAGTGGCCAACAAGAAAGAGGTACCATCAGTGAACAAAGTCCCATCGGTTTCGATTTGGAAAATAAAGGAGCATCTATACTCATGCAAAGAGGAAACCATGATTGAAAAGAATTTAAGAATTTCCCATACTTGTATTCACAAGGTGTGATTTGATCATTGGGTGATGTAGAATATTTACTAGATAGATATAAGCATCTTGTGTTAAAGTATGTTAGTCTTCGGAAGGGTTGGTGCTCCACACCAGACCGCGAATCAATTGAAACCCGAACGATCTGTGTAAACACACCCTCCGCACCATCGTCGGACACCTCGATCACCGACACCACAAAAATACCAAAACCGCCACCAATCACTGGATCGGTAGTGATTTACGTGATCCAAAAATCACCAATCACCGGATTCATTTCAACCTCCACCATTGTCGGACACCTTCGATCCGGACACCACAAAAATCACCAAAACCACCATCGTGTTCTTGCTTAGTGATGGTGGAGTTTCTGTGGTGGTGAAGGGTTTCATGGTAGTGATTTCAAGATCCAAAATTTGTTGTTTTTATTTGTATTTATGTATCGGAGAAGATGATTTGATTGGAGGTAAGGATGGTTGGGTTAGTTTGAAAAATCTATAGAATTGGTAATGATAATGGTTGGTGGTGGTTTTAGATTTGGAAGAGATAGTCCAGATGGTAATAATTTATGTTGTTTATATCTATTAGATAGGTATTAGGAATAGGAAGTCTAGTAGGATTGTGATTATAGTCAAGAACATGATATAAGTAGTAACATGATATAAGTGGACATGATTATTGTGACTTGAATGATTTTAATCCGAATAAAATGTTAAGATAATTAGAATATGTTGTTAGGGATGATGGACATAATTTTTTTCAAGCAGCGATGGGACCATTTATGTAATTTAGCCTAGGGATGATGGATGCAATTTTACATGAACTCACAGGACCATTTATGTACTTTGGAAGGGTAAAATGGTCATAATACTCAATAGAAGACCTGTCGTTGAATGACATTTGTGACAAGTATGATCTTTAATAGGTTATTAGCCCAAAACAATATACCCTTAAAAGATGTGACATAAAAGTATAAAGAGTGATTTACTCATTTTACAAATCACTTGTGATTTTTAAAAATAACAAATTACAAGTGAATTTTTACGAATCCGTGGGATTTTTACGAATCCGTGGAATTTTCAGACGGAAATTTGGAAAAAAAAAAAGTTCGTCTTTTCACGAATCCCGTGTGATTTTTACGAATCCAGTGGGATTTTACGGATGGAAATTTTGAAAAAATCGTCTTTTCACAATTCCATGGGATTTTTTAAGAATCCGTTGGATTTTCGGACTAAAATTTTGAAAAAAATTAGTGAAAGTATATAGAAGTGCGTATCTATAGAAAGATGATTTAATTCTCAAATCACGATGGTGTATTTTTCGTAGTTTGAAGATTTTCTGGTTGCGAAATATGTTGTTTTTAAAAATATGTGGAAAGTGAGTTTTATATTTAATTAGGTAAAATCTAGATTTTGCTCTCTCTTTGTTATTTTGCGCCCATTTCGGTAATTAGATGAAAAGTGGATGGATGGTTGATATTGACTTATTTGTTATTTAAAGGATATATGTTTATGTGTTTCAGCTTTCGATTTCACTTGTGAGTAAATAAGATGCTGTGTTTGCTTTTGTTATATTATTTAACGATGATCATAGGCGAAGTCATGTATAGACTAGGAAGGGTCATGTCCTCTCTATGATTTGTCATATTTACATTATATACTCTTATACTAATGCATAATTTATGTTATAAATCTTAAGTTTTTTTTTAAATAAATAGTTTGTTTTCTATTTCACTACCGATAGATAAACTTGAGAGTAATTGAAGCCCAAATTCTATAAGTTTTCACAAATCAAATCAATAGGTATCATTGATTCCGACATAAGGAATACACATCTTTTAAAGTGAAATTTAGGCACTTTCTTAAGTTTGGTATCTGTTTATTGTTTAATTTATTGTGTCGTGAAAGCAGGGCTGACGAATATGTTTTAAGGGAGGCGTGTCAAACACGTGGCTCGACTCTATAGTGTTTTGTTGCTAATCTCCGTTGGTGATCTGCCAAGTTGTTTTCACTATTCTTTGTTTATTTAAAGTGAAAATTGAAAGGTGTCTGACGTCTTTTCGATTCTACATCTAATTAATATATTTTGTGAAAGGTCGAAAATTGCTTAACTTACTTTCAAATTTCACTCGATCTAGCTAATATGACATGTTGGTAGTAGGTTCTGGGTCACCTTGGCGAAAATTTTAGCATGAGATAGTCCTCTAGGACTAACGACCGTTAGCTAGATGATAACGACCAGTTAAAAAAAAAAAAACTTTAAAATTTTTTAAAAAAAGCGTAAACTTTTATAAAAAACATAAAATATAAAAAAAAAAAAAATTAATTTTTAAAATTTTTTAAAAAAATGTAATTTAAAAAAAAAAAAAAAAACGTAAAATTAAAATTAAAAAAAAAAAAAAAAAAAAAAAAAAAAAAACGTAAAATTTTTAAAAAAAACGTAAATTTTTTAAAAAAAAAACGAAATTTTTTAAAAAAAAACGTAAAATTTTTTAATTTTTTTATAAAAGCGTAAGATTTTTTTATAAAAAAAAAGCGTAAAAAATTATTAAATTTTTTTAAATTTAAAAAAAACATAAAATTTTTGAAATTTTTTAAAAAAAGTAAAATTTTTTAAAGTTTTTTTTTTTAACGATAGATATCATCTGGCTAACGATTAGTTAGTCCTGAGAGGACTAACTGCATAAATTTTTCGCCAAGGTGACACAGTAACCTACTACCAACCGGTCGTATTAGTTGATCAGTGAAATTTGAAAGTATGTTATTGCTTTGACCTTAACAAAATATATTAGTTTAGATGTGTGATTACGAAAAGACGTTGCGTCTGCAAACTTTCATGCTTTATTTAATTATCATTATAAAGTGTCTTCTGTTCTACCCATTTTGTCTATTAGTTTTATATGTTTGTTTATTATCAATTATTATTTTATCGAGTAACTCAAGCTCAAACTTGACCAATCCAAGCTTTATAAAGCTTTGAGCTCGAAACTCAGCTGGAAAATGAGCTCAAAGTGTTTAACGATTCAAACTAATATAAGCTCACTCGAGTTATTGTCGAGCTTTCAAGCTTTTAAGTAACATATATGGTTTTATAAATAGCTTATATGTAATGTATGAATATACCGAGCTTTTCGGAATTGAACTCAAATCTTATATTTCAATTTCAATGTTTGTTGTTTTTAAAACTCATCATTACAAATAAATCGAGCATTTCGGGCAATTCAAACTTTCTCGAGTCGAGCTCGAGCTACCTTCGTGAAAGCTCGTTGAGCTATCGATTCAAGTTTGAGCCAAACATAATATTATTGTCGAGCCGTGCCAAAGTTTGACTTGATTCGACTCGTTACACCTAGTTTCAATTTGTACATTTATGCTGAGTGCTAAGTTTTAACTTGAGATTAGACACTTACGTTGCCTATGCATAGCGGAAGACATTTTATCCTACTACAAGTAAGATTATCAAATGCAAATATAAACCAGAATGACCATGTCAATAAAAGCATATAATCCCAAACATGTGCTTTTGGTTCCATCATTTACTCAACAGAAAGAAACGTACCCAAGACAGTATACCACAACATCTAATCATAACTAGTCTATAAACTTGACCTTGACATCTAAGACCCTAACCTCTTCTTTTTCAGCTTTGGAATAGTTAGCTCTAACAAATCAGAATTCCTCCTAATATCTGCCTTGATATCACTGATTCTGTAGATACCCACTTCTAAATCAACCCAACAAATAAACTTTGTAAAGCCGTTGTCAGCTATGGATTTTTCAACCCCTTGGCCTTCAATGACGATAGTGTGGTGTTGAACAGATAACTTCACGTCCTCTTCCCGCACTCCAAAAAGCTCTATGAATAAGGATAAGCATTCATCACTTGTGAATCGTTCAAACGCATCTGAAATCATGAAAAACAAAAAGCAAATTCGTTACAAATAATCAAGAACATTATTATATATCAAGTGCAAATTCCATATACACCATTTATGTTGAGTTTCAAAAGTTTTGGATTGGTTTGACGTTAAATGGACTTATTATTTTGGATTAGCTTCCGTTCATATAGAAAGATATGAATAGTTCAAAATAACTTAATAAGAATCTATTTTTTTATGTATGTATCCTTGACCCTTGCTCTTGTTGAACCTATAATTTAGACATATGGTCTTTGATACCGTGCTTATTCATCGCCTCACCTTACACTTTTTACATACCTGTCTATTTATAGAAAACTAAACGAGTACCCCAATATACGGTGGTAATTTATAGCCAAAAATAATTATATTATAGTTGTGAAATTGTTGTTAAGTGTTTCGTAAAAAAAAAAAAAAAATCTCCTCATTTTTAATAAAGGTGTCTACTAAAGTTTATGATGGAAAAGATTGGGTGATATAAAGGGCATAATATTAGAAACAACAAAGATTAATTTCAATAAGACTAGTTTCAAAAAGCTATCGACTAATTTCAGTAAGACTAGTAATTAAAGAATTCTCATTTCAAGAGTTTCTTCAATAAATATATTCTCTAACTAGAGGAACCCCAGAATGATCGTGGCTTGGTCCGATGACTATTTATAGCGAAGAAATGTTTTTCATTTTTACGTCTAATTCAAGTAAGTTCTCTCTTTTCAACTCCGCTTCTTCCGACTACTAAAGAATAACCACCGAATGTTTATATACCAATTATAGCGCACTCAAATAAATCGGCCGACCCATTAGCAAATTAGTAAATGACCCTCATAAACCGGATAGACACTCTCTCGCCCAATAATACATCTTAATCCCATATTCACATTACTTATTTCACAACCCTAATACATTTTTCATTAGCCACCATCACAACATCTTTCACTTATTTCACGCGACCAATTACCACAACGAGATGGAAAAAATAAGAGAAGGGGAAGGCGATGGTGGTGGCGTGGTGATCGTTCACCTCAAAACAACCCGTGCCGAATCTTTATATTTAAGATGTACCACGCGTGAGGGTTCTCTGCAGTAGCGTGCATTGCATAGAAATGACCACGAGGTCGATTTATCGTTTGATGTGGTGATGTGATGAGATGGTGGTGACGATTGGCGGTGGTGGCGCGTGGGTGGCGTGGTGGGAGCCGAGGGCTCAAAATCTCCAGAAATGATGTGGGTTAACCAATCTATCGAATCGGCAAGAAAAGATTTCGCGAAAAATTTGCTTAACCTTGGTGGTGGGTAGGACGACGGACGGTGGTTCTTGGGAGAAGAGGGTGGCCGGAGGGGTAGAGAAGAGAGGGTGTGTGTTTTTATGTGTAGAAATATCTTTCCATAATAAGTAACTTTAAAAATCTGAATTTTAAGCCTTCTAATTTTAGAAGGCATAAATGCATTATAAGGTAGTATAGATAGAATAAAGATAAATGGCTTTGATCAAACGATTTCACTGTATTAGCAATAGGGTTTACCGATTTGGATCAATCCATCCCATCCAAATATAAACTTATACAACCCTTGTCAATAACGAGAATCATAATTTCGACACATATAAATAAATATAGGTAGCTATCAAAATACGCATATATATAAAAGTATGTTAAATTTACCAACACCATAAGCGGCCCCAAAATTGGATGAAAGCAGTGTTGGTGTTAAGAATCTGAAGAGGAGAGTGGAAGATGTCGGAATGAGGAAGAATACGGGGTGATGATCGATGATACCAACAACTTTTCTCAACCAACTCATCTTTTTTCGATCAAACCCACCCACACTTTCGAGCAATGGTTTTAAAATATTTTATACACTTCAGTCATAAGTGAACTAATCATTTTACAAAGTTGTAAAGGGCATTCTCGTCCGATGAACAAGTTAACTGCTTTTGAGTTCATATCCCTAAAATATAGGATTCATTTTTAGCTGTATCTTCCAAAATTTTGGAGAAAAAAAAGTGCACCGTTACAATATTAATTAACTAGTTGTTAGACCATATAAAACTAGTAAATGAAATCCTCTTCGTCCCTTTGAGTACTCATTAGTTTGAATCAGCCATTATTTTAAGCTGGTTATATTGTGACGAGGTGTTTAGATGCATTATTTGTGTCACAATGGTACCTCTTGTTGTGTTAAAAGCTCCTCAACAAAATAGTTGTAGATTCAAAGTCATGCCGAAGACATGCGATAGTTTGTTGTTATATATTGTGAGATAGTTAGTTGTCGTTTTAAAAATAATAATAATAATAAATATGTACCTACTTTAAGTTTTTAATAAGTCATGCATATGCATGGTTTATTCAAACCTATTGAAAATATTTAGTTGCATGATAATCGAGGAAGATGTCTAGATGTCTGACGTTCATGGTACAAAATCGGTTTTGAATCGATTTTGATCCAAAACCGATCACAAGCATCACTTAATTCAGTAATTGCTTAAGTTTAGAGGTTTAGATGTGTCAAATATATAGTACAAGATGTATCGATAAGGCGAGATACATCATATGAGCGTGACGCATAGTTCAATATATTTAGATGCATATATAGATTATATAGTTCGATATAATTAGGTGCATATATAGATTATATGAATGTGTGTTGACACATCAATTAAGTGATCATGGTTACAATTTTGTTCCAAATTACTTTATCCGTCGATGTAGATTTTATTATTACCACGCATCCAAGGTTTGACAATGAAGTAGATGCATATGGATGTAAAATTACGAACAAGTTTGTTGAAAAACAAAGATATCGTCTACGCCATCTGGTAGTAACCTAAAGGACTAACCTTGCACTTTTATATTCTCGGTTTTAGTCCTAAGGATGGGTTGGATCTCTTGAGCAGCTTGTAAAGGTTGGTAGAAAAACATATGGTCAGATTAATAATAAAAAGACACGGAAGGTCTTCATTGCAAATCTGGAAGGACTAGCTTGTGAAATATGTCAAAAATTACTTTCTAAAGTATATAAGCGAGAATTTTTGGCTTATTATTCATTCTATCAGTCCGAAACTCTCTCTCATTCTCTCAAAGTTGTAACACTCTCTCTGTCAAGAAACCCTAATTGGATCATCTGGATCTTATTGTTCTTGTTATTATTTTGTAATAGTACTACTATCAATTAGATAATAGAACCACACCAGAGTAGCTGTGGTGGTTTGTTTGGTTGATTTGGTTAAATCTATTTGAGAACAGATTGTACTTTGGTTGATTGAGATCAATAAAAGTGTTTTGTTTAAGTTTTCTACATGGTATCAGAGCGGATATGATCTATCTTGCTCTGAAAAATTATTTTCAAAAAATTAGGGTTTTGATCAATTAGGTTTTTTTGTAATTATTTTGGTTTTCTTTCAATTAACCTTTGTTGATTGATAGATATGTTGTCTAATCGTTTAGATCTAATTTTTTTTTTAAAAACGCCTAATTTTTGAAAAAAAATTAGGGTTTGGGTAATTAGGGGCTTTTTATAATGAAAGGCTTTTTTGGTCGATAAGTGTATTTAATCGATCGATCCGGTGTTTTCTATGTATTCTTGCTTATTTTTGTTTATTCTTGTTGAGATTGCTTGTATGCGCCCTTGAATTACCACTTTAGTGGCAAGGAAAACACGAGAACTTCTTTCTTGTTGGGAATAAAGCTAGCGATTACCAGCGATACGCTTGTGGTTAACATTGCTAAAGATTACACTAGCGGTGGAAACTCATTACCACCGATTACATTATTACCACGCTATTAGGATAATTGTTATGTATCCGTGTATTGATAAGTATAAAAAAATCTTGTGTATATTCTATATTGTTAGCATTATACTTATCTTGTAAAAGACTCCTTGTGTTATAAAAGGAGATCCTAGGTCATTGTTTAGGGTACAAATTATTCATATAAGCTTCAAAGTATAACCCTAGTGATAAGCAAGATCACTCGTATTATTTCTTAATAATATTGGAGCTTTGTGTTCAACTGTTCACTTACATTACATCATACAATCCATCTTTTAAGTATTACTAAGTATATTCCGCGTGCTTATTAATATAATTCAAAATATCACTAACACAAGGTGTGTGTTTAGATCCATCAAGTGGTATCAGAGCATAGGTTCGATATTTTGATTTAGAAGATCCAAGGAATAAGCAACCTACTCACTCAATTCAATGGAGATGGAAAACAACCCGTCCAACTCGCTCCAGGCTTCCTAAGCTCAAACTTAATGAGTTTGAGATGTGGAGGATAATGATTGAGCAATACTTTCTCATACAAGACTATGCTCTATGGGAGATTATTTTAGCGGTAATTCCTTTAAGTGCGAGAAGAAGGCGAGAAAGTTGGTGACACGAAGTTATGTGAGTCTCGTGCACGAGACAAATGATGAAAGAGCAAAGAAGAAGAATGACACGAAGGCGAAGTTTATTACTAATGACTCTTCCTAAAGACCGGATCATTGCTTTCGATAAATTCAGAATGACAAAGAACTTTTTGAAGAGATTTGCTCGGTGTTTGGTGGCAATGATGCTACTAAGAAGACTCAAAGGCATTGTTGAAGCAAAGTTATGAAAACTTCTGCTTCAAGCAATGACTCATGACGACATCTTCACCAAACTCCGGAAGATTGTCACACAACTAATCGTGTTTGGAATTGAGGTAGAAAGGAAGACCTCAATTTGAAGTTTCTAAAGTTTGCCTTACGAGTTTCATACAAATGTTACATTCGGGAAAATAAACCGGATATTGAAACTATGAAGCTCAATGATCTTTACAACAACTTCAAACTCATTGAACAAAGATTGAAGAAGGCGGAAACTTGGTACAAGCTCTAGCGACTTGGCATTTTGTCAACCTCTGTTGGTGTGATGATTCGAAGATGATAAATGATGATGATTTTGCCACTCTCGGTTCTCTGATTTCCATCGGTAATGCGAGTGTTACCACTGCGGGTTCAAAGAAGAAGGTTCTTGGTATTGGAGATCCTACCTTTTATGCTTTATCTCCACTCGAGTTAATGGCTCTATATTAACGCATGAAGACATAGAGCAAATTGATGAAGATGACTTGGAGAGATGGACATAAAATGGAAAATAGCTCTTCTTAGCATGAGGGCTAGGAAATTCTACAAGAAGGCGGCAAGCCAATTCACATCAATGGTGGTGAAAGCTGCGGGGTTCGATAAAAAGAAAGTAGAGTGTTTCAAGCTGTCATAAGTTGGGGCATTTTGCTAGAGAATCGAAGACCAAGGAACCGGGACAAAAGGTCTACTTGGTACAAGCAAAGAAAGAACCAATTGTGAAAGAACCAAAGGCAATGCTTGGCAATTGATGGTGTGAGCTATGATTGGAGTTTCATGGTCGATGGACAAGAGGAACAACTTTCGGATCTTTGCTCTTGTGTCTACTGAACATGCTCTCATGGCTTTCTCGACTCAGGTACAAAACTTTGAAAGTTGTTCTAAAACATGTAAGGCTTCTAGAGAATGTGAAAGGCTTAATGAATTATTTGACAACCAAAAAACGAGTTGTATCTTTGCTAATTACAACGTGTCAAACCTTAGAAGAGGCATATCATTTTAGAGAAACAACTAGAGCATTATAGAAAATGAGTCAAAATATAATGATGATATGATTGTTCTTAGAAGAGTTAGATCATAAGGCAAAGATGAATGAGGCATTAAAAGAAGAGTTTGAAAGACTTAAAAGATAAATGAGAATGTCAATTTATCTGTTGACACTGTTATTTTCGGTCTAAGTCAATTGATAAAATTTGGAATGCTCAAATTACTAGTAAAGTTAAGTGCGGTATGGGATACAATATTGTTCCTCCACCACTAAGGGTGTTCCATCACCTCACGGCATAGATTTAGCTCATATAGGTCTAGAGGAATTTCGGGATCCGAATCTTGAATATGGTCCTCCCAATTTGTGAAAAGTGAGGAAGAGGTTAAGCATGGGCGATGTTTTTGAAAGTGCTAGTGACTCATCGGTTGTAGATGAGAATGTTAAAAAGAATGTAGAGGCTTCTATCCCAAAAGTTGTTAATACTATTACGGAGGAACCTATGAAACAAGTTAACAAGCCTAGATCAAGCTGTAAGGTATCTTTGAGATGTATAGAAACAATTCATCAACTCTTGGGGTAACGAGAGGAGTTGGAATCATGTCAAATCTCAACAACTAGGTAGTGATTTTGTGATGTATAATAAAGCATGTTATATTTGTGGTAGCTTTAATCATTTACATGCTAATTGTGACTATCATGTTGGGAGAAGGCAAGTCCATGGGAATAAAAGGGTGGAGTCTAACAAGTTTCAAAATAATGTACACCCTAATTCTTACGACAAAATGATCCCAAGAAGCGGTTCAACTAAGAAGTGGTCTTAAAACTTTTACCATTGCTAAAGCTCATAACTTGCTCACCTAAATCACACTGTTACAAGTGCAAAATCCAAAACAACTTTTGCAAAATCTGCACAAACAGGGAAAAGGTGCATTCAAAATAAAAGGGTTAACTATAATCAACGATGGGTACCAAAATCTAAACCGGTGATTACCTTTGCTCAATCAAAGTTCCACTACAAGGATTGTAAACAAGACCGGAAACATGGGAAATCTTGTGAAGGCCTCGACCCGTTGGGAATGGAAATCTAAAGGAATTACCTCTACAACCAATCCCAATGGTGTATCAATGACCTTTGATAGATATAACTATATTGATACACGATGGATCCAATTCAATCATGGCTTGGGTCCCCAAAGGAAACTAACTACTTACTTATATGTGCACGAACATCCAAGGACAAAATATCGGATCAAGGCTACAGATAGTGGATGTTCAAGGCACATGATGGAAACAAGTCCTATCTCTCGATTTTGAACATTATGATGGATGTATGTCGACTTTGGAGGTGGAGTTAATGGAAAAGTGGTGTAAAGGGTAATCAAAGCGGTAACTTGGACTTTGAACATGTGTACTATGTAAAAGAGCTTAAGTATAATCTTTTTAGTGTGTCACAAATGTGTGACAAGAAAAACAATGTTCTTTTTACTAAAGATGTGTGCTTTGTTCTCTCTAAGGATTTTAAGATGCCTGATGAAAGTCAGATTCTTCTTAAGATTCCTACAAAAGGCAACTTATATAGCTTTGATATGAACAACATTGTTGCTAAATATGATTATGCTTGCTTGCTTGCAAAAGCCACATTGGATGAATCCATGCTATGGCATAGAAGACTTGGTCATGTTAACTTCAAAACCATTAACAAGATTGTCAAAGATGGTTTGGTAAGAGGCTTACCTCGGAAAAAATTTGAAAATGATCAAACACCGTGTGGCTTGTCTTAAAGGCAAACAACACGAGCTTCTTGCAGTCAAAGTTGGTTAACTCTATTGCTCACCCACTTCAAATGTTACATATGGACTTGTTTGGTCCTACATACGTGAGCGACTTAAATCTTAAGTATTGTGTTGTTGTGTTGACGATTTTAGCGAGGTTTACATGGGTTTTCTTTCTAAGGACTAAGGATGAAACAACTAGCATCCTTAAGATCTTCATCACGAAGTTGAAAACCAATATGATATGAAAGTTAAAATCATTAGGTGTGACAATGGGACAGAATTTAAGAATAGAGTTATGGATGATTTTTGCGAAATAAGCGTGTTAAAGAGAATTTAGTGTTGCTAGAACTCCTCAACAAAATGGTGTTCTTGAGAGGAGAAACATGATACTTATAGAGGCTGCTAGAACAATGTTGGCGATTCAAAATTGCCAATCACTTTTGGTGACGATTAACACTTGCATGTTATGTACAAAGCAGGGTTTTAGTAGTGAAAGCAAAGAACAAGACACCTTATGAGTTATTTAGAGGTAGACCTCAATCCTAGACTTCATGAGACCATTTGGATGTCATGTATCTATTCTCAATACCATAGATTATCCGGGCAAATTTGAAGAAAAAAGGCGATGAAGGGTATTTTGTTGGGTATTCCATGGTTAGTAAGGCTTTGAGTATTCAACTTAAGAACCCAAAGATTGAAGAAAATTTGCATGTTGAGTTCTGGAAAACAAAGTGAATGTCAAAGGCCGGTCCGAGAAAAGTTGTTTGATCTTGATACTCTAACCCATACTATGAATTATGTACCTATCTCTAAAGGTACATCTACTTATGATTTTGCGGGATCGAAGAGTTTCTTGATGATGATGAACCAAGCAAGGATAAAGTAGATGATCAAGATGAATTCGGTTTGCCACTTTGGGACTATGCGGATAATGATGATATTCCAAAGGCGGAGATGCTCAACCTTCTAATGATTACGAAAAGGAAGGAGATAGCAACATGAACACCGAAAATCCGAAGCGGTGGAAATTGATTCCTTTGCTAGGCGAAGTTTCCACCGCAACACCGTAAGTGGAAAATACAACTCCAATTACAGAGAGCTCAAGCCAATGATGTTGAAATCTCAAATATGCCAAGTGAGATTGCAGTTCCTCAGACTCCCCATACTTCAATTCATAAATCACATCCTCTTGAAAATGTGATTGGGGATGTCCATTCACCGGTGAAGACTTAAAGACAAACAAAATTGCCAGATATTCATGGATTTATTAGTGAAATCTATGAATCTAAAAATCATGAAGGCAAGAATGAATGTCTTTTCATGTGTTTTCTGTCACAAATGGAGCCAAAGAATGTATACAAGGCACTTGAAGATGAAAGTTGGGTGGAAGCAATGCAAGAAGAGTTGCTCGGTTCAAGCTTCAAAGGTTTGGGTGCTTTGTGATTTACCTCATGGCAAGAAGGTAATAGGTACTAAATGGGTGTTCGGACACAAGAAGGATGAAAGAGGAAGTGTTATCGGGAACAAAGCTAGGCTTGTAGCTCAAGGATACACTCGGAGGAGGAGTCTTGACTATGAAGAAGTGTTTGCCCAGTTGCAAGAATTGAAGCAATCGGTGTTCTTAGCCTATGTATCCTTTATGGGCTTTAAAGTCTATCAAATGGATGTAAAGAGTGTTTTTATATGGATGATTGATGAGGAGGTATATGTTTCACAACCTCCGGGCTTTGAGGACCTGAATATCCAAACAAAGTATCTGTGGTGGTTAAAGCTTTGTATGGCTTGCATCGAGCACCAAGAAAATGGTATGAGACCTTGACTACTTATCTTCTTGATAATGGGTTTCATAAAGTGAGTGGATCGACTTTGTTCATCAAGAAAGACAAGAATGATATCTTGTTAGTTCAAGTATATGTTGATGATATCATTTTGGATCTACAAAGACAGAGATGTGCAAAGAATTTGAGAAGCTAATGAAGGAAGAATTCAAAATGAGTTCTATGGGTGAACTCACATTCTTTTGGGACTTCAAGTTTGTAGGATCTTGGTTTATCACAAGTTAGGTGTAAAGAGATAAGGTTTAGAGAGAAAGTGGAGAGGATGGGAACTTTAGAGACAAAGAAAATGTATTATAAGCTCCAACCCTTTGCCTTGGAGGCAAAGGGTATTTATAAGTACAAGCTTAGGCGCCTCTATTAGGTCATGGATCGGTATACGGTGGGTAAAGACCCGTCCGTCCTCTCACGGTGTTACAAAGTAAACTAAATACTAACACTGAATTACTAAGACTACGAGCTTTCTAGCAGTATACATACTTGAGGTGACCGACACTTTAAGTCTTGGATTTACTAAATCCCAACAATCTCCCCAAGGAGGTCACCTCAACTTACAATGATTACAAATTGATATAACATCTTGTTGTTCTTGGTTTCTTTAATTAAGCACTTTTGTTCTTTAGCTCGTAGCCTTTGATTCATCATGTTCTACATGTATTGTTAATTCAAGTGGAGGTCATTAACTGATCCACGTGATGTTTTAGTCTTTGAACCAGCTTTGAGATTATCAGCAACCATAAATCTCGACTCTTCCATTGTGGTGTTGATAGTATGTGATGTTGTGACATTTGGACCGACATGCTCACATTACGGATCATGATATCTTCTTATCGAGTAGCGGAAGCTTTAGCGATTCATGATATTTGCGACAGTAGCGAAGCATGGAGTGAACATATCGAGTCATTGATGCACTTATCATGATTTCTTTAGAGATGAATGTATTGAGTGAGCATGTGGTTATGGATTGACCGCATCATTACGATCACCGCAAGCGTCGGTGTACCGCATACAACAGATTAGCAATAAAGCGTGAAAGTGTCTTTGATCACTTTCGATGAATTGAGGTACACGGCCCACGGTTCCCGTTGATCGATACAAGTCTTGCCTATGATCGTACAATTCCTAAGAAGACAACACGGAGAGTGAACCGGTAATTAGAGATTCACCGATTTGATAAAAGGATATTTGATAAACAATCGTGTATCGCACAATAGAAATTGTTTTTGCAATAAAGCGAAAGTTTTAATGAAAATCAATTATCAATCATAAAACACCTTTTATTTTGAAATATTAGTCCACGATCGATGTGCTAAAGAAAAGTATTTTTGAGTACAACGACCCGGTTTTCAAGGTATCCGTCAATCCGTTTCTGGACCAAGATTGATTCAAGATTGAATCTCTCCATCGTTTCTATCCGGTTGTCACAAGCTTGATCTTATGAAAGATCTCACATGTCACCCACCAAGAGCTTGTTTGATGTTGGCTCTAGAAGGATTTCCGACTTCATCGTGAATATTTAGCATATCACTCGGATGTTACGGCAATACCACAAGGATAATGCGTAGGACTCATAAGATGTAATCTCTCTTTCCACATTATGTGAAACAGAGAGTCTTCATAGACAGTGTCCTAATGAGATTTATTGATGATCTCGTGGTTCTAGACTCAATTTTGCATATTTGGTACCTATATCGGAGACTGGGAGAGGGTCTCCTTCTTGATATCAATAATCTCTAAGAGAGTCGATAGATTATGTCGGTTCCCGTGAGAATGAAACAATTCCTTTTAAGAGGAACTTGAGTAGCTTGGGAAGTTTAGTGTAGTGCATCACTGGGTCCATGATGTCTTGTCTTCAATACCGTGTTACCTTGGTAACCATCGTAGTATATATATTGAATCCGGTATACGCCCTAAGGTTGAATAATTGGAGGGCTATTTGTTTTCACCCTTTTCATTCAATTCTTTTCATTCTTCAACCTTGATTGCTTACCGAGACTTCATAGCAAGAACCTTGTTGGGTTTATTCGATTACTCGCTCGGTCTCGATCCGCACTCTTCCCATATCTCATTTTTCTCCTTTTTCAATATACCTAAGGACTTCTACACTATCTAGTGGATTGTCCTGGTAGACCCCTCCGGTTACGGCGGATCATGGGAACAAATACCTAACCTTATCATCCTTATATCAAGCATACATAAAGTAAAGTTGGTCGGTCTATTTGGTATTGTTCATCGCCATTGGAACCAATTGAAAACCATTTGAAAATCAATCCGGATACTTAAGATATATTATCAAAGCATTTTGTACTGAATTGTTTTGATATTTTTAGAACAAGAGCTCCCCTCAACATGTGCATCAAGTATTTGAAATCGTTTTGCACAGAGGCAAGAGATGCAATTAACTTCTTTGATTACCATTTTCTAAAGATATCAACATCACTTCCCTAATCAAATCAAGTAGATAAAGCATATAAGGAATGATGAGGTTTTCATCAGCTTGCTCCCCTCAATATGTGCCTTAAGGTTTGAAAGAGTTTTGCACATACTAGAGGAACGCACATTGATCGCGTTTCAAATCTTTGTGGTTTAAGATAAATGCTCCCCCTCAACATGTGCATGGAAAAATTGAAATCGTTTGGCACATGTGGGAAGGAGAGCTTGTACATCCTTATAAAACCATTTACCGATTTATCAGTTTAAATCCAATTTAAATCACAAATTCTCCCCCGATCACAATTATCAAATCATTTGAGATTTGTGATCTCTGTAGATTTAAATTGATTTTGAAAGCTTTTAAGGAGAATTGTGACTTGATAATGAAAGCGTTTTAACTGATAATGATTAGATTTTAAGACTTTAAACTCCATTGATTAAGTATGCAAGATTATCTTTTGAAAACAATTGAATGACAAATAACTTTTTGATTTAATTGAAATCATTCTCCCCCTCAATCAATGACATAGGTTGTTGATTGAGAGATAGATATTTTGACAAATAAGACCAGATGATTATCAAAAATAGAGTCCGAGTTATATTGCAAAGCAATTGGTTTTCAGCAGATAAATGTTTATAGAATCGAGCATGAAATTTGAAAAACATGATAAAGCATGGCTCGTTTTTCTTTGAAAGCGAGTTCTTGCTGAAATGACAATAAACCATCATTTTCTCCATCTCGTTTTTTAAGATTCGAACTTCATCTAGAGACCCGTGCCATTATTTGAGGGCAACTCAAAGTCCGTATATGTTATCGAACCGACAAGAAAAGAAGAAAAACATGATAAATAAACAATTTTTTTTTTTTTTTTTTTTGAAGATTTTCAAGATTTTCTCGATTTTTATGGATTTTGAAAAGTTTTATATTTTCTATTTTCGTTTTGTTGGTTTTAAATTTTGTATATTGGTTTTGAAAAGATATATACAAAGAATAGATAGAGTCGAACACCTTTACTCCTCGGCGTCTTCACGAAGACGTTTGGCGTTTCGGTTGAAGGCTTTTAAGCCTAGTCGTGGAAGAATAAACTCAAAGCGTTCTCAAGAAGAGCTTTGGTGAAGATGTACGCTAGTTGATATTCGGATCCTTACAGTATAGTTCAACCACACCATTTTCAACTTGTTCCCTGATGAAGTGATGTCGAATATCGATGTGCTTTGCTCAGAGTGTTGAACATTGTTGCGGAGAGAGCAATGGCACTTTGTTATCACAATACATAGGAACTTTCTTTGAATACAAAGCCATAGTCGAGATAATTGGGATCTCATCCATAAGATTTGAGCACAACACGATGACATGGCTATGTATTCAGCCTCTGAGAGGATATGGAAGTGCTCCTTTGTTTCTTTGAAGACCCGACACAAGTTTATCACCTAAAATTGAGCACCACGGCGTGCTTGACGAGTATCTTGACATCTGCATGGTCGGCATTTGCATAGGCCGTTAGTGACATACCGGAGTCCTTCGGATACCAAAGTCCCTTATTAATGGTTCCTGGAGATACCGAAAGACCCGTTTAACCGCTTCAAGGTTCTTTTGGTAGGCTTAGCACGGTATCTAGCACACATGCATCTGTGAACAAAATGTAAGTGCTGCTTTGGTGTGAGGTACATCGAGGATCCAATCATACTACGATATTTCGTTTGATCTACTATGATCCCCGAGTGGTCCTCATCCGGTTTGTACGCCCACCATAGGAGTGTCAACAGGTCATTGGAGGTAAATCCAAAATTCTTTAATACTTCATTAGCGTATTTTGATTGATTTATAAAAATGCCTCCGGGACTTTGTGAAATTTGTAATCCCAAGAAAAATGACATTTGTCCCATCATTGACATTTGAAATTTGGAGCCCATCTCCATAGAAAAACGGTCACATTCATTTGGGTCAGTCAAGGCAAAAATAATATCATCAACATAAATTTGAACATGAATTAAATGTTTGCCTGACTTTCTGGTGAACAATGTTGGATTAACTGCTCCTTTGCTGAATCCGGTGGATAGAAGAAATTTTGATAGCGTATCATACCATGCCCTCGGAGCTTGCTTCAAACCGTAAAGGGCCTTTTTCAAGCGATAGACATGAGTAGGATGCTCGGATTCACAAAACCTTTCGGGTGGTGACGATACCACTTCTTTAAGATCTCCATTAAGAAAGGTGGTTTTCACATCCATCGATAAACTACCATGTTTTGCTAGCAACATTAGCCAAGAAGATTCGATGGCTTCGATCGTGCAATGAGGGCAAAAGATTCCTCAAATTCGATACCTTCTTCTTGACGATAACCTTTAGCCACTAACCGTGCCTTATTTTTGAGAACATCACCGTGCTCATCAAGCTTCACTTTGAAGATCCACTTGAGAGCAACGATCATTGCACTGTCGGGAGCGGTACTAATTCCCATACGTCTGAGCGATCAAACTCATGAATTTCTTCTTGCATTGCATTAAACGGTGTCCTCGGACATTGCGGTTTAACATCTTTTGGTTCGATTTTAGAAAGTCTTGAGTTGAAGAAGCACCATAAGGCATCGGTAGCTAATTGTTTTCGAGTTGATACGGGACGAGAAGGATTCCCAATGATGTTATCCAATGGATGGTCATGTGTCCATTTTCTAAGGTGTTCGTGTGGTTGTTGTTGAAGGACCGATGTAGCGAGTTTATATCCCCGATGAAGATGGTTCAAGTGTTGGTTCGAGGGCAAAGATGTTTTCAAATGGAGCATCTTCGGGAGTAGCAAAGGATTAACTTCATCATTGGTGCCGTAAACACTTCCATGATGTACATTCGATGATTGATGATTCGTTGATGAGACAGTGATCGGCAGCGCTTCTTGACTTAATGATATTGGCGAAGGGTTGACTTGGTGGCGAGGAATAGGAGCGACCCTGTTGTTGGAATTGATAGATCATTGGCCTTGGCTCATCTTGTTCATCAAACATTAGATCAAACAATTTCTTCAAATCATCTTGGATGGAGGTACATATGGAGTTCTTTGGAGAGGAATTCGGTACAAGGATGAACCAATCGTTGTTTTGAAGTGCGGGTCGAGGCTGGATTGTCTGGAGCCATTTGCCGGACGACTCACCGACTAAAGCGTGAATAGTTTCCATGATATCTCGAGTTCTTTTGTTATAGATTCGGTAACCCTTCTTGTTTGGTGGATAA
>CM040239.1:123756203-123778906 GCA_022545495.1 Chrysanthemum lavandulifolium
TCTTCAATTTTTTAGTGGTTTTATTCCTTAATTGTCCCCAAGAGCTTGAACTACTTTTTTCCAAGAGTCCACAAATAAACCACCATTAGGACCTATAACCTATTGACCTCATCGATACATGTCTCCAAGAAAAATTCAATTGTTCAGCGGTAAAATTTAGTTTTCACTTGGGTTACCATTCCTATAACCAAACAAAATATCTAAATTAAACAAAGTCATATATGAAATATCCTAAACTAATTATATATATATATATATATATATATATATTGTTTGTGAAAGAGTGAAATATTATTAATCACAAAAGTGCAATAGACTTTACTTAACACTCATGGGCAAACCCCTATGATGTGATATAGAGACTAAACAAATAAGTTGTTTAACTGACAAGCAAACAATGGAAGATGATTCTCTCAAGTTTTAAATAACTTGATAGATCAAGTTACAAGTATTAACCATTGGATTAAATCCAATAGCTCAAATCATTTCATGTTCTTTTGATTTAAGCGATCCAATGATTGATAATTGCTTTACTTGATCCATCAAGTTATTTATAACTTGAGAGGATCCTATCCCGCAAACAATAACCTGATTCTATTCTATACAATTCATGAAATCATAACATGACATACACTACACTAATGACTACCATCTTCAACGACTTTGGCTTTTGCTGTCCTTAACTGCACATTCCATTTAGATTCCACAATCTTTACTGCAACAAAATCTTTCACAGTAAAACTCATTATTCTCCATTTAATGTTGTCCATAATATTCTGAACTAAGGTTTCCACATTTCTTTCATTGTTCTTGAAGATGTTGTCCATAATATTCTGAACTAATTATATTCTCATTGTACATACTTTGTGAAAACCTATTTTACCTAAATCAAACAATCCTACATATACTATTTGTACCTAAATCAAACTCTTCTACATATATGTGAAGCAAGCTGTCGTACATAAATAAAAAACTATTGTACCTAAATCAAACTGTTAAACAAATATGTGAAGCAAGATGTGCCACATATTATAAAGAAAACATGCCACATATTATTTGTTAACAACATTGGTGATTTAATAAAGATAGCACCAAGGATTAAAGAACATGGTTATGTCAATCAGCAAATGGTTACCCACAGCAGTTTTGAACTTGTGCCACATATTATCTAAACTACATATAAAAGCAAAGGGGATAACATCCCTACTGTTGCAGCAGGGAATTTGTCTCATGTTTGTTTGGAAAATGAAATTTGACATTTTCACTTTGCATCCTTCAACTTTTAAATTTTACATATTTGGTCCCTCGTTTAAACCTTGCAGCAGACAAGTTATCTACTGTCTACAGCAGGGATAATTAGTGAAAAGTGGAAAACCTTATATTCGATAAGTCAAGAAACGATTGTATTTATCTCTTCAATTCAAGAAACGATTCATCTCTTTAATGTAGTAATGTAATAAACTTGACTTGAAAATTATATATAGTAATGTAGTAAAGTTGACTTAAAACTTAGTAATGTACGAATGATTTGATAACTTGATTATATGGAGTAAATATAAGAATGGTTTAAAATTTGAAACTGTCAATGCCAATGTCCATTGTATGCCAATCGTGTAGAAAAAATTATGCTTTATAAATTAAATACTTTCCAATACATATCTTTTATAAACACCATAATCCTAATTTTCATTTTAAAACTTGTGCTAATTCACCGAAGTAGATGGAAATGGAAATGAAAAATTAAACAAAATTTGATGATGATCATGAGGTTAGTACATTGTAATCTCTTATTTTTCTTCATAAATTTGTTCTTTTATTGCTTTACTTCATGATCTCGCTAATGGAAGACATCACGGTGGATTTGGACCTTGAAGTTTAAAAAGCTCTCGAAGTTCCTATATCTTAAATCCAATTTGGTTTGTGCCCAAATGAGCAGTACGGTGGAGAATGCATTAGGAGATGTAGCAAAACACAATACCACAAGCCATGCATGTTCTTCTGCCAAAAATGTTGCATGAATTGTTTGTGTGTACCACCGGGTTATTACGGTAACAAACAAGTTTGCCCATGCTACAACAACGGGAAGACCAAGGAAGGTTGTCCAAAATGCCCATAGAGTTCATCACCAATATTTACTTAATCAACAGGGTTATTCTAATGTCTATTAGTATTTATTCTTGCTTCGATTTTGATATTCAATGTTGTACTGTAATAGTGTTGAGGTTCATTTGAAAAACTATGAAAATGGACTAACGGTTTTTTATCTATAGTCATTGGCGTGCCGTAATCCATTGGATGCTATTATTGGGTCTAGCATGAGCCCAAAATATTTCATATATTTTGTATTTTGATTGTATTGAAATTTAATTTGTCAAATCTACTTGAACTTTATCATAAGAAAAACCTTACAAATATTTATTTCATAGTTATATTTACTTTCACACATATTAATCATAAAGAATGAGAATTTTAGTATTACCATCAAAGATACCTGAGTTATCGTTGCATATTAAGATCAAAAGAAAGAAAAAAAAATAGAATAAGAGGTATTGGCTGAGAAGTAATCACGACTACATATGTCATATGCACTTAAAAAAATAAAAAGGAAATCACTCTTAAATTCATCCATCTTCATTAAATATATGTGGCTAGAATTATTTTTCACTATTCTCATTGCGATTTCTTTTATCAATTAATTAATTTAATTGAAAGCAAATATATTAGATTCAGTTGATATTATGAAGCGATTCATGCACAATAGATGTAGATAGTCTAGAAACCCAATAACATGAAAACGTGCCATCTTGACTTCACAAAGACATGAGAACACATATTATGAAAACCAGACAAGTACTCGTTCATAGTAACGAGATTTTATAATGGCATATAGTCATAGTGATATTTTGATTATATAAAACGTTACACAAAACACTTAACCAAAATATCATTATAACAAGACTAAAATACACCGTTCGTACCTAAACTTGTAACTGCGCATCATGTTGAACCAAAACTTCCCTTTTTCATCGCTGGGAGTCCAAAACATGGAGTTTATATGCTAAACTCGTCCCTTGACCATTAACGCCGAGGTCAATGTTTCGTTATACTCCATAAAATCCCGTTATCCTTTTACTGTTGAGGGTAGAATCGTCTTAGTACCTTGATGTACTATAGCAGATGTCTTGTCCAATTTCCCGCCATAATGTATAATATAAGTAAGCTTTGTACTCATTTCTCATCCCCAAACTTGTTTTGGAAGCCTACCCAAAAAACCCTAATGCAATGTCAATCATCAAATCAAATAATCTAAGTAAGAAAATAATAAACACCAACCTTGGATTTACTTTATGGCGAATTAGAGAATATCCTTTCTTTGATGACCATGAAATTGAGGAAAAAGCTGCAATCAGGAGATATGGTATGTGTTTTTTGGTTATAGTCTATTACAATTATATGTTAGTACGATTGTTTAAGTTATTCCCCTTTTAGGTAACTTTATCGTAACATTGTTTTTGTACATTTTTTATACAGCGGATGAACCAGGATCCTTTAGCACTTTCCATGTAGAATATATCAAGGAGGCAAGGAATACCTTGTTGATTATGTAGAAATAAAAGAGGTATCCGTTGATGTAATAGATGATCTCATGACCCAAATCGGTTATGAGAATGGAAAAACCAATTATTTCTACTTTCTTAAGCCTGGTTGTACATTGGATGACGGATTGTTTAGTTTGCGTGAAGCTGCTAATGTTGAGTTGTTGGAAGATGTTGTCAAAGACAATAAGTTGATAGATGTGTATGTGGAAATACGTAAGACAAGATTAGAGTTATGCGAAATGTCTCCATAATCTATTAAGACCTGTCTTTTGGAGATGGATGAAAATAGGAGAAAAGTTGCTAGTCTGCTATTCAATCTTGTTGTAGCGATTGGTGTTAGATGATCTTGATAATGAACACGCACTAGATCCTTTTATGCAACTTACACAAGTGCTATGGACCTCAATGATATTGGTGAATCTAGCAATTTACCAAACATTGAGCTGTATTTTCCACCCTAGACACATCATTTGCTAGCCAACTTTGTTCATAACGGTGAGCGTGCTTTAGTACTTATTGATGAGGACAATGCTATTAAGGAGGCGATGAGTGTGTAAATACTCATCATTTTGTACAAATTAGGCGCAAAAACATCCGAAAACACTCGAAATGCATCAAAATGATAAAAATATCACAAATAAGTGTTTTATGTGTTTTAAATGCAAAAATATCAAAATCGGTGAAAAAGCGTATCAAGTTTGCATAATTGGCGCTTTAGTCCCCAAGTTTCAAAAGTTGTCAAAGCAGGTCCTGGTAAAACAAAATAAAGAAAAATGTTATTCAAGGTCCACGAAATATTCTAAGTTGTCAAAATGGTCCTTGAATAAATCTTTTGTCAAATGGCGAAAAGGTCCTCAAGTTTCAAAATGTCAAGTTTGGTCCTCGAAATTTGAAATTGTCAAAATGGTCCTTGTACTATTAAAGTTTGTCAGTTTTAGTCCTTGTGACAAATTTGGAATAATGGCAGAATTGGTCCTTCAAGATTTCAGAATTACAAATTTAGTCCTTGTCATTTAAACCTAATCCAAACCTTGTCAAAACTAATATTGACCCCTGCCTTTAACACATTTTGGCCCCCTGTCTTTTCTCTTTTTGGACCCCCAGGTCAAACCTAAGTCAAACTCCACCTTTACCCGCCCCACTGTACACCTGTCTTCCCCACTTGATCACTTGCCTGCAACCCTTCTCCAGTCACCTCAACCTTTTCCACCACCTCCCTCATCATCACAAACCCCCCACAATTAATGCCACCCCCCTAGCAGCTAATTCAGAGGCTATAAGTCAAAACCGGTGTTCCGCTAAAATGATAAAAAGCTAAAACACTCAAAACTCACCCATTGGTCAAATAGAGAGGTGTGATACTCTCAGAAGGACACGTGGATGCTTATTGGAGCATAAAGAAGGAGGAGATAGAGAGAAGAAGGCAGTCTTTAGTTTTTTATTTTTATGTATTTTAGTATTTTATTTCCATGTCTTTAATTAAGCTTTAAAGCTGTAATCTTTGGTTTTCATTGTATCAAATTAAGCTTTTAAGTGTATCAAACTATTATCAAGTATCATTTCAAGTTTTTATTCACGTTTCATGTTTTGTGCTCTTGTTGCAAATTTCAATTCAAACTCTTGTTAACAAGCTTCAATAAGCTTATTTAATAGTCAAACAGTTTATTTAAGCTTATCATAGCTCTTTGTAAACTTGGAATTGAAACAAGCAAACTTGCCACAAGGTCAACAAAAGTCAACAGAGAAGAACATTTGGTCAAGCGGGATTGGAAATGGTTTATGGGTGTTGCGAGAGATGGATTTGGGTTGGTTTTGGATTAGTATAGTGTAATCTTGGTTTTGGATTAAGTTGCACAAACAACTTGGACCCTTGTAAGTTGGTACTCTCAATTTAAGTTTTTCTTCAAAGTTGCGGTTTGTGTTTGTGTTTAAATTTGTGGTCATCAAACAGTTAAACATGCCTAATTAATGATAATTAGGATGTTAGATTTGGTTTAATCGGTGGAATAAGTTAAATCGGTGGTTAGTATAGTTTCAATTTACAAAAGCAGTTAAAATAAGGGTGTTTGGATTAAGGGTTTATTTGAGTGTTAGCTTTGGTTTATGCTTGTAACTTTGTCTATGCACGGTCTTAATATAAGTCTCTTAAGTCATTTTGGTCGATTATTTGTCACTACATTAGCTCAAAAGTCAAAAGTACCAATTAAATGTCCTAATTTCTTGTCGATGAGATTTTGTGAAGTCAAAACATGTTTTGTGTTTAGAATACATAGAACCAGCTTGTTATAGGTTTAATTCATCATATTACATCATACTCGGTCCTCAAATTGTTCCAAAGTTCACAAAGGTCAAAGTTTCACAAGCTGTGTCAAAAGTCAAAATATTGAAATACCGTTTTCTACCAACCTAAAGTGATTTTCATAGCTTCATTATTGGGTCAATCTCATTGAAACTTAGGACTTTAAAACTTTAACTGGTCTATTTCCTTGTTGTCATTTTGTAGAATTTTAGAAATTTTCTAAAAGCTTCAAATAAGCTTGTCAAAAGGGCTTATGTGCCTGTTCATGAAACTCGATGAGGTGAGTTTCCACGAGAACTCAAGAGCTTGTGAAAAGTTCCTCGAGCTTTTCTAAGTCTGCTTTTGGTTTAAGATAGCTAGCTAGGTGTATTTTAGATTCCAACTTTTATATTTACATCTGACTTATTAATAAGCGGTTGCTTAAGCTTAAACTTGGTACTCTCAAACTGTTTTTGCACAATAAGCTTAAAACATCAAATCATAATCTTGCAATCCAGAGGTTAAAGCCTGTTGTAATTTGTTGCTTTTAGTTCTTATAACATATTATAGCTTCAGTATAAGCTGTTGTGGTTGTGATTTTCCTTTGGCTTATTCAAGTGCTTATTTCATAAGCACTTGGTTTCTGATTCATTTTCTCACAAACAAGCACATGTTTTCTATTTTCTTAGATTCTATATATTAAATTAGACTTTTCCTGAAATTTTCATAATTTTCCATAACAGTTTGCTATTTTCTTAATTTAAAGCAGTTTTAAGTCATTTTAAATAGCTTTTAATACAATTAATTAAGAAAAGTTCAAAAAATAATTTTTCATTTTTCTTAGGTTTAGATAAATATAAAAAGTAAAAAAGTAATTTTCCAGATTTTTCATAGTTTATTTTGTAATTTTAGTAATTTAATTAGTTTTAAATAGTTTAAAATCCATAAAAATAGAAAAATAATCAGAAAAATACAAAATAGTTTTGAAAATTCTATTTTGTTATTTTAGATTTTTCAAGTCATAATTTTATTTTTCTAGCTTTATTTCCTATTTTCTTGTAATTTAGGTTATTATTAAATAGTTAAAAATAGTTTTAATTAATAATAATTAATTAAATAGTTATAAAAATAATTTTCTTTTCTTAAAATTTTCTTATATCATTAGGTTTGTAAAATATCAATTTTATATTTTTAGGATTAATATTGTGTAAGTTTCACGTTTTTATTTGTACGTCACGTAGTTTTAATTTAAGTTTTAAAAAAAAACAGAAAAATCAAAAACATCAGTATAAAATTAGTGATAGCGTTTATTTAATATAGTTTATCTTTTTAATTTCCTTTAATTTGCATTTAAGCCCCTGTAATTTATAAAATAACTCAAAATCCTTCTTGATCACTATCCTTAGTGATTATTCGACATCGATTGTGTTAAACACCGGTCATCCTCAAGTGGGACTTAACGACCGGAATCCTTGTATTCTCCCGATCTAAATTGCATTTGGTGTTTGAGTGTTTTAAGTTCCTTACGGTTGGTCATTCATGAGTGGCTAGCTTGCGTGAGAAAACTTGGCGGTTTGCACCAATCAAATTTTGGCGTCATTGCGGGAGGTCAGAAGCGTGTTCTAAGCATTTTCGGACCCGTACTTGCACATATAACATCGTTTGTAAACTGTTTTTTTTGTAAAGTTATAACAAAATCAAAAAAGTTCATTAACACTTTTCCTAAAGTGTTAAAAACACCAAACAAAAAATAAAACAACAAAACAATCGTAACGTTTTCTAGCTTGTGTTTCTTTTAAGGTGATTCTTAAAGAAATACGATTTGGTTAAACGAGACGATACCAAAAATATTGTCCAAAAGTTTTTAAACCCCTTTGCACAAATCTATACCTCGTCTTTTCGGTGGTACTTAATATATACATAAAATCAACCACCGCAAATCAAGGCGGTACACCTACTAGCTGGGGTGTGACCATAATAAGTTCTCGAACATCGATTTAAAACTTGCCTTTGTGTCCTTGTGATTTGGTGTACCTTTTTCAAAAAGCCATTTCATTTGTGATTATTGGTTAAGTTCACTTGTCGTTTGCCTCGCATTTGTTTTGAAAATGATTTTTATACTTAGTGCATGCGCGCTCGTTCTTCGATTCTACAAGTCCACTTCGAACTTGGAAAGATTCCTCGTGAGCGTGAGGACGTTCGGCTCCTTCACCGTGATGAGGGCGTCTACCACCACCACCACCTGCCGTAATGGCGAAGACAAGCCGATGAATGAGCTTCTCCAAGCACCCATCGAGGGTTACGGAGATGCTATTGTTGTCCCACCATCGTGGGCGATACTTTTGAGCTCAAAACCGGGTTACTTAATCTGGTAACCCAAAGCCAATTCTATGGTTTTGAGCGGATGATCCTCATGCACACATTCGATGGTTTAACAAGATTGCATCTACCATAAAATACAAGAATGTCCCACATGAAGCTATCAAGCTTCTTCGCTCCCATTTTCTGAGGTCAAGCCGGAATTGGCGAGAAACAACCCCTCGTTCTATTGAGACATGGGAAGATCTAGTCACAAAGTTTGTTAACGAATTCTATCCTCCATCCCGAACTACAAGTCTTAAGAATGAGATAATGAAATTCTCTCAAAGATTTGATGAATCATTCGGGGAGGCATGGGATCGTTACAAAGAATTGCTCCGTAAGTGTCCGCATCATGGTTTCTCCGAGTTAATGCAAATGGATACTTTCTACAATGGTCTGAACCAGACTAATCAAGACTCTTTGAATGCCTCCGCGGGAGGTAATTTCTTGAGCAAGACCACAAAAGAAGCCTTGCAAATCATTGAAAACAAGTCCCAGGTCCGTCCTTTCCGCACAAAGACATATCGACTCGGTCTAATCTTGGACCTTCTACTTCATCTCCGTGAGTACATCTAGCACCGATGCTAAGATTGACAAACTCACGGATATTATTCGAGCTTTGGTTCTTGCTAACCAAAGAAAGTCACTTTCACAAGCACCATCATATGGTGAAGTGAAGAAAGTTGAAGTTTGTGTTACTTGTGGTGGTCCTCATGCATACTACAAGCTGTCGCCACCGATGGTAGTCCTTTTGAAGCCAATGCTATAGCCGGTACTTCAAATCAAGGAGGTAATCAATACCGTCCTCATAATGAACCAAACTACCGTGCTAATACTTATCAGCACCATCCGGTTTCAACGAGAATCCTAACCGGAATCGAACCAACCAAGAATGAACCAAGGTTATCAAAACCAAGGTAATTTCTATTCGGACCCAATCAAGGTTTCCAACATCAAGGAAATCTTAATCAAAACACTTACAATCGAGGAATCAATTTAGGAAATATGAATCCTAATAAAGGGAATTCGGCTATAATCGAACATACGACCTCAAATTATCCTCCACTCCTCCTGTATCAACATCGATGAGCTTTTAAAGCAATTCATGAAGACTCAAGAGGAGACAAACAGGTTGTTGGTCGGTCGGATCGCTGAATTAAAGAAGTCTTTAAATGATCGACCCTCGGGCTCGGTACTTTACCTAGCAACACGATCGCTAATTCGAGGCGATGCAAAGCGATCACAACCGAAGTGGTGTTTCGTATGATGGACCTACTATTCCTACTACCTCTTCTTCTCTCCCGAAGGTAGTGGAAAGTGAACACAGGCGACAAAGGACAAGGAACTTCCTACTAATAACGGAGGTACCAAAGAATGTCCATCCTCGGGTTGTCCGAAGCAAAATCCAATCCGGAGTTGTTTTGAACCTCCTGTAGCTCCCATTGAAAATACCAAATCCAAATCTTCTATTCCTTACCCATCACGTTTACGAGCAAAAGCTCAGCGAGAAAGCCGGTCAACAAATGGAAAAATTCTTTCAAATTTTCCAAGAACTTCATTTGACATAAGCTTCGGATGCTATCATGTTGATGCCTAAGTTTGCATCAACTTTCAAACACATGTTAAGCAACAAGGAAAAGCTGTTTGAAATGGCTAAAACTCCTCTCGAACGAGCGCTCTGCGGTTAGGGGTGTTCAAAAATCCGAGAAACCGACGAACCGAGCCGATCCGATCAATCCGAAACCGCAAAAACCGATAACCGAAGAAACCGAAACCGAGAAAACCGAAACCGTAAAACACGCTTATCACGGTTCGGTTTGCTTTTACTTTAGTTATCCGTGGTTACCGAACGAACCGTGTATAATATACATGAAGGTTTTAACAAACCATTCATAAAGATGTACAAGTATTAACTATATTATTGCACTACTTTTATCATATAACGCATTTTACTTATCTAATATGATCATTTACTAACGTTCATGGATTACATATGATTAATATGATCGTAATCTATAAACGTCAAATAATTAGTATTAGTTCTTTTGTTACATATGGTAATTTGAATGTTTTATTATGACGGAACAACATTATTATTACTCTAATCTTTTCAATGTTATTTAATCTTACTAAAATGACATATTACGTTCTAATTCGTTATTGTTTGCCGATTCGATTCGATTAATTTTTAAAATGGTTAACCGTGACCGAACCATGGTAATCGCTCATTCGGTACCGTATGTCCGGTTACCGCTTAGTACTGTTCGGTTTTGGATAGTAGATTGAACTACCCGGCCCGCGATGGATAGTTAAAATCTCTAACCGAACCGAGCCGAACCGCCCCATGAACACCCCTATCTGCGGTTATCTTGAAGAAGCTTCCGAGAAGCTTGGAGATCCGGAAAGTTCCTCTTACCTTGTGTATTTCGGGGAATGGTTGAATGCTTTGCCTTAGCCGATCTTGGTGCAAGCATAAACACGATGCCTCATTCGAGTATGGAAGAAACTTTCTCTTAGGAACTTACTCCTACATGCATGACTCTCGAGCTTGCGGATCGTACAATATCCGTCCTCTTGGAATTGCCGAGGGCGTATTTGTGAAAGTAGGAAAGTTCCATTTTCAGTGACTTTGTAGTTGTTGATTTCGATCTTGATCCACGGGTTCCTCTCATTGTTGGAAGAGATTCACGAGAGCAGTCCGTGCTCTCATTGATGTATTTGAGCAAGAAATCACATTACTTATTGGTAATGAAGTCATCACCTTTAACCTTGATCAAACTTGAGGTACTCCAAACTATGATTACGAGTCGGTTAACCGAATCGATATCATTGATGTTGCTTCGAAGAGTACTCAAGAAGTTCTTGGTTATTCTCATAATTACGTGAGTGGGATCCCACCACATCTTCTCAACCTATCATAGCCAATTCTACTCCTTCTCTCACTGTTTGAGGGCGACTTCATCTTGGAAGAGATTGAAGCATACTTGGCTAGTGATTACATTCCATGGGAAATTGATCACGCCCAATTGACATCGAGGGGACATACTTCTCATTGAGAAATTGCTTAAAGATGATCACTCATCAACCCCTCACATTAGTGATGCAATTCGGAAGAGATTAATCACCATGAGATTAATCCGGAGGAGATATTCTTACTCTTGAGAAGTTGTTAAATCAAGACACTTCTCCTCCACTCCTCCCGTCAAACTTGATAACAAGGAAGTCAAGTCGGTTGAGAAAGCGAAGAATTTCTGAAGTCGAACAGGACTTACCGCCTCATCTCGAGTATGCATTCCTTGAAGGTGATGATAAATTTCCATCATTATTGCTCGAGATTTGGGTAAAGATGAAAAATCGCTCTCATAAAGGTCTTGAAGTCACACAAGCAAGCAATTGCTTGAAACTCTCCGACATTAAGGTATCAACCACGAGTTTTGTACTCACAAAATCTTGATGGAGGATGACTTCAAACCAAGATTCAACATCGAGAGAAGAGTAAATCCAAAAATCCATCATGTTATCAAACAGAGGTTATCAAACTTCTTGATGCGAGGATTGATTTACCCAATCTCGATAGTCCTTGGGTTAGCCCAATTCATCATGTGTTCCAAAAAGGGTGGCATAACTGTTGTCACGAATGAAGAAAGCGAGTTAATTCCAACTTTCGATTGGTTACGGGATGGCGTGTGTGTATTGACTATCGTAAGTTGAATGACGCCACCCGTAAAGACCATTTTCCTCTACCCTTCATGGACCGGATGCTTAAGAGATTAGCGGGAATGAGTACTATTGTTTCCTTGATGGTTTCTCGGGTTACTTCAGATCCCCATTGATCCACAGGATCAAGAGAAGACCACATTCACGCCCATACGGAACTTTTGCCTACAAGCGTATGCCTTTTGGCTTATGTAACGCTCCCGCACGTTCCAACGATGTATGATGGCCATATTCCACGACATGATCGGGGAAACAATGGAGGTGTTTATGGATGACTTCTCGGTCATTGGGGACTCATTTCAGACATGTCTCTCCCATTTAGATAAAATGCTCAAAAGGTGTGAAGACACCAATCTATGTCTAAACTGAGAGAAGAGCCACTTTATGGTCAAAGAAGGCATAGTCCTTGGCCATAAGATTTCCAAAAACGGGATTGAGGTAGATAGAGCAAAAGTCGATGTTATTGCTAAATTACCTCACCCTACTACCGTCAAAGGTATTAGGAGTTTTCTTGGTCATGCCGGGTTTTATCGTAGATTCATACAGATTTTTCTAAAATCGCCGGCCTATGACCCATCTTCTTGAAAAAGAAGCTCCTTTTATCTTCTCTCCGAGTGCGTGAAGCTTTTGAAACACTAAAGAAAAAGCTTACGGGCGCCCATTCTAGTTGCCCCGATGGGATTTACCCTTTGAGCTCATGTGTGATGCAAGTGATTTTGCTATCGGTGCGGTCTTGGGGCAACGCAAAACTAAGCATTTTCACCTATCCACTCATAAGCAAAACTATGGTCAAGCTCGGACCCATTACACCACTACGGAAAAAGAACTATTAGGCGTGGTGTATGCGTTTGAGAAGTTTCGCCATACCTTATATTGACCAAATGCGTGGTGTATACGGATCACTCGGCTCTCAAATATCTCTTTGCAAAACAAGATGCAAAGCGAGATTGCTCCGTTGGGTTCTCCTCCTGCAAGAATTTGATATCATTATCGTGATAAAAAGGAGCCGAGAACCTTGTCACGATCATCTGTCCGATTAGAGAACCCTCACCGGGATGTGTTCGAGAAAAGGAAATAAATGAAACATTTCTCTCGAGACACTCAATGCGGTTTCTTTTCGTGGAAACTCTACTACCCCATGGTTTGTTGACTTCGAAATTACCATGCGGGTAACTTCATAGTGAAAGGATGTCGTCCCAACGGAAAAACAAATTCTTTAAAGATGTTAAACATTACTCGGGACGACCCTACTTATTCAAAATCATGCGGATCAAGTCATCGAGCGATGTGTGTATGGTCGGGAAGCTATTGACATTCTCAAAGCTTGCCATCTTTGGACCCACCGGGGCCATCATAGTCCAAACTACACCGCCAAAAAGGTGTTTGATTCCGGGTTCTATTGGCCCACTATCTACAAGGATGCCCATGAATTTGTCAAAACACATGACGCTTGTCAACGTCACGGAATATCTCATTAAAGAAATGAAATGCCGCAAAACGCCATTCAAGTGTGTGAGATTTTTGACATACGGGGCATGACTTTATGGGCCATTTCCTTCTTCTCGCGGTAATAAGTACATACTCGTGGCCGTTGACTATCTGTCAAAATGGGTTGAAGCTAAGGCTCTACCTACCAACGATGCCCGAGTTGTTGTGAAATTCTTGAAATCTCTCTTGCTAGGTTTGGAACCCACGAGCCATAATCGGTGATCGTGGTACGCATTTTGCAATGACCGGTTTGAAGAGTCTTGCAGTATGGTGTAACTCACCATCTCTCATGCGTACCACCCCAAACAAGTGGGCAAGTGGAAGTTTCCAACCGGGGATTAATAGACTGGAGAGGACGGTTGGCGAAACCGTGCCTCTTGGTCGGATAAGCTAGATGACGCACTGGGCCTTCCGTGCATTTTATAAAACACCCATCGGGTGTACTCCATACAAGCTTGTATACGGAAGGCATGTCATCTACCGGTTGAGCTCAAGCACAAGGCATCACTGGGCCTTGAAGCATGCCAACCGATATTCAGATATTGGTGATCACCGGAAAGTTCAAATGAATGAATTAAATGAACTCCGTGATCAAGCTTACGAGAACTCTTTGATCTATAAAGAAAAGACAAAGAAGATTCATGACTCTAAAATCAAGAACCGCATTTTCAACGTTGGTGATCGAGTCCTTCTTTTCAATTCAAGATTGAAGATTTTCTCGGGAAAGCTTAAATCCCACCGGATGCGGACCATTCACTATCACTAAGGTTTATCCTTATGGCACCATTGAGTTATCTCACCGATGGTCCAAACTTTAAAGTGAATGGTCATCGATTGAAGCACTATTTTGGAGAGGACATTCCCCGTGATTGTCCCGGATCTACAAACTTTCCCCATGAACCAATGAATGCGGGATCGAGTCAAGCTAGCGACTCGGGAATCAAAACGATAGCATGCCATATGGGTTTTCACCCATATTTACGAAATGTCTCAAGTTTGTTACGGTTAGCCATTCACAAGTGGCTAGCTTGTGTGACAAAACTTGACAGTTTAGCTTCTTCTTTCTACTTTCTACCACCCAGTGGGAGTTGCCCACATGTTGTGTATATATAAGAGTTTCAAAAATATATATATATATATATATATATATATCCTTGCTAAATAATGGCCGTAGTATTTCCCTTTTCGTTCTATGTTTGGCATAACGGTAGGTACTTTGAATATTGAGGGCAATATTCATTTCTAAGTGTGGGGAATTCTCACGAATTTTATCATGTAATTATACCGCCTAATTCCCCCATTTTTGGCCAAAATTTTTTTGGAGTAAGTGTTCTGCACTTACTCATCTTATGGTTATCGATCCGCCTTGTCTAATAAACAAAAGGATTGGCTAATCCAGAGCAAACGGCTCTTGGTAAAGATATCTCAAATCCGTTGACGGCTTGCAATTTGCCCAAAATTGTATGGTATTCATTCACCATATCCTTAAAAGTGAAGAGTTGGCTAGCCCGCAAGTTTATGGCTTGTGGTAAAGGCGTTGGAAAACCGTAATTGGTAATCATCTCACCAAAGATATTTTATCTAAGAGTTGGCTAGTCCGAAGCAAACGGCTCGTAAAGACAAATCAAAACCGTTGAAAGTCGGTGATTTGCTCAAAATCATTTGGTTATCGGTGTACCAAGGTTCTTACTTGAACTGAAACATTTGGCTACTCAAGTAATGGCTTTTGGTAAAGAGATTGAAATCCATTAATTTTCTCAAAACATTGCTAGGTACTAGCAATATCTTAGTGTGGGGATTGATGAGTGTGTAAATACTCATCATTTTGTACAAATTAGATCGCAAAACATCCGAAAACACTCAAAATGCATCAAATGATAAAAATATCACAAATAAGTGTTTTATGTGTTTTAAATGCAAAATATCAAAATCTGGTGAAAAACGATCAAGTTTGCATAATTGGCGCTTTAGTCCCCAAGTTTCAAAAGTTGTCAAAAACAGGTCCTGGTAAAACAAAATAAAGAAAAATGTTATTCAAGGTCCCTGAAATATTCTAAGTTGTCAAAAATGGTTCTTGAATAAATCTTTTGTCAAATGGCAGAAAAGGTCCCTCAAGTTTCAAAAATGTCAAGTTTGGTCCCTGGAAATTTGAAATTGTCAAAAATGGTCCTTGTACTATTAAAGTTTGTCAGTTTTAGTCCTTGTGACAAATTTGGAATAATGGCAGAATTGGTCCTTCAAGATTTCAGAATTACAAATTTAGTCCTTGTCATTTAAACCTAATCCAAACCTTGTCAAAACTAATATTGACCCGCCTTTAACACATTTTGTTTGTCTTTTCTCTTTTGGACCCCAGGTCAAACCTAAGTCAAACTCCACCTTTACCGCCCATCAGACACTGTCTTCCCACTGATCACTTTTGCAACCCTTCTCCAATCGCCTCAACCTTTTCCACCACCTCCTCATCATCACAAACCCCCACAATTAACGCCACCCCCTAGCGGCTAATTCGGAGGCTATAAGTCAAAACCGGTGTTCCCATAAAATGATAAAAGGCCAAAACACTCAAAACTCACCCATTGGTCAAATAGAGAGGTGTGATACTCTCAGAAGGACACGTGGATGCTTATTGGAGCATAAAAGAAGGAGGAGATAGAGAGAAGAAGGCAGTCTTTAGTTTTTTTATTTTTATGTATTTTCGTATTTTATTTCCATGTCTTTAATTAAGCTTTAAACTGTAATCTTTGGTTTTCATTGTATCAAATTAAGCTTTTTAAGTGTATCCAAACTATTATCAAGTATCATTTCAAGTTTTTATTCACGTTTCATGTTTTGTGCTACTGTTGCAAATTTCCAATTCAAACTCTTGTTAACAAGCTTCAATAAGCTTATTTAATAGTCAAACAGGTTTATTTAAGCTTATCATAGCTCTTTGTAAACTTGGAATTCAGAAACAAGCAAACTTGCCACAAGGTCAACAAAAGTCAACAGAGAAGAACATTTGGTCAAGCAGGATTGGAAATGGTTTATGGGTGTTGCAGAGATGGATTTGGGTTGGTTTTGGATTAGTATAGTGTAGTACTGGTTTTGGATTAAGCTGCACAAACAGCTTGGACCCTTGTAAGTTGGTACTCTCAATTTAAGTTTTTCTTCAAAGTTGCAGTTTGTGTTTGTGTTTAAATTTGTGGTCATCAAACAGATTAAACATGCCTAATTAATGATAATTAGGATGTTAGATTTGGTTTAATCAGTGGAATAAGTTAAATCAGTGGTTAGTATAGTTTCAATTTACAAAACAGTTAAAATAAGGGTGTTTGGATTAAGGGTTTATTTGAGTGTTAGCTTTGGTTTATGCTTGTAACCTGTCTATGCAGTCTTAATATAAGTCTCTTAAGTCATTTTGGTCAGTTATTTGTCACTACATTAGCTCAAAAGTCAAAAGTACCAATTAAATGTCCTAATTTCTTGTCTGATGAGATTTTGTGAAGTCAAAAACATGTTTTGTGTTTAGAATACATAGAACCAGCTTGTTATAGGTTTAATTCATCATATTACATCATACTCAGTCCTCAAATTCGTTCCAAAGTTCACAAAGGTCAAAGTTTCACAACTGTGTCAAAAGTCAAAATATTGAAATACCAGTTTTCTACCAACCTAAAGTGATTTTTCATAGCTTCATTATTGGGTCAATCTCATTGAAACTTAGGACTTTAAAACTTTAAGCGGTCTATTTCCTTGTTGTCATTTTGTAGAATTTTAGAAATTTTCTAAAAGCTTCAAATAAGCTTGTCAAAAGGGCTTATGTACTCTGTTCATGAAACTCAGCGAGAGGCGAGTTTTCACAGAACCTGCGAGCTTGTGAAAAGTTCTCGAGCTTTTCTAAGTCTCGCTTTGGTTTAAGATAGCTAGCTAGGTGTATTTTAGATTCCAACTTTTATATTTTCATTACGACTTATTAATAGCGGTTGCTTAAGCTCAAACTTGGTACTCTGTTGTTTTTGCACAATAAGCTTAAAACATCAAATCATTAATCTTGCAATCCAGAGGTTAAAGCCTGTTGTAATTTGTTGCTTTTAGTTCTTATAACATATTATAGCTTCAGATATACTTTTGGATTGTGATTTTCCTTTGGCTTATTCAAGTGCTTATTTCATAAGCACTTGGTTTGATTCATTTTCTCACAAACAAGCACATGTTTTCTATTTTCTTAGATTCTATATATTAAATTAGACTTTTCTGAAATTTTCATAATTTTCCATAACAGTTTGCTATTTTTCTTAATTTAAAAGCAGCTTTTAAGTCATTTTAAATAGCTTTTAATACAATTAATTAAGAAAAGTTCAAAAATAATTTTAATTTTTCTTAGGTTTAGATAAATATAAAAGTAAAAAAGTAATTTTCCAGATTTTTCATAGTTTATTTTGTAATTTTAGTAATTTAATTAGTTTTAAATAGTTTAAAATCCATAAAAATAGAAAATAATCGAAAAATACAAAAATAGTTTTGAAAATTCTCTTTTGTTATTTTAGATTTTCCAAGTCATAATTTTATTTTCTAGCTTTATTTCTTATTTTCTTGCAATTTAGGTTATTATTAAATAGTTAAAAATAGTTTTTAATTAATAATAATTAATTAAATAGTTATAAAAATAATTTTATTTTTCTTAAAATTTTCTTATATCATTAGGTTTGTAAAAATATCAATTTCATATTTTTAGGATTAATATTGTGTAAGTTTCACGTTTTTATTTGTACGTCACGTAGTTTTAATTTAAGTTTTAAAAAAAAACAGAAAAATCAAAAACATCAGTATAAAATTAGTGATAGCGTTTATTTAATATAGTTTATCTTTTTAATTTCCTTTAATTTGCATTTAAGCCCCTGTAATTTATAAAATAACTCAAAATCCTTACTGATCACTATCCTTAGTGATTATTCGACATCGATTGTGTTAAACACGGTCATCCTCCGTGGGACTTAACGACCGGGAATCCACCGTATTCTTCCGATCTAAATTGCATTTGGTGTTTGAAATTGTTTTAAGTTCCTTACGGTTGGTCATTCACAAGTGGCTAGCTTGCGTGAGAAAACAGCGGTTTTGCACCAATCGAGCCCGATAATTTTGAGGTTAATCTGTTCCAAGTGACTCAGGGGAAGCACTTAGAGAAAGTAGGAAGAGCACTAGTTGATGTCAATAACAGGTTTGAGGAGCCTGATGTTGATGTAAATCTGTTTCAATTGACTAAGGATAATCATTTAGTAGGATGCGCATCTGTTTATGCCAATAACATGGAAGAGGATCCTGTTGTTGATGTTACTTTGTTACAAGTAAGTGACACTAGTGACTTAGGCAATGCAGTTGATGATTCAATTCAAGCAAATGAAGAGAATACTTGTCTAGAGAATGATGCACAACTTGATATGGTCCAAGTAGGTCGAGTAATGAGTTAGGTCAAGCGAGAACAACCAAGAATATAAGTGATGACATGCACTTGGAAAATGATTTACTGTGATGGTTGATGATGTCTTTTACGGTGAGTATGTTTGTTACTGACAAGCGGACTTTGAAAATGGAGTCTATACCACATTCTTCTATCGTGGTCGGGACTTTCCTACGCAATGGATGTCAAAACTAAGTTAAGAGAGCATTCAATAGAAAATAGGAGGAGTTGTTTTGTGGAGAATGACAAAACAAGAATAAGGTCGATGTAAGGGTTGTATTCCACTTTCGGGCCCAAGTGAAGGTCTGGATTGGTATAGGCCCATCTAGAAGTCCATTGCGAAGGGTATAAATGCATTGCTTTACGGCAAAAGGACCCTTCAAAATACTACGCCCATGGCTATTGTTTGTCGTCGGGAATGGTGAGACGGTACATGGTCGATCTGAACATATAATGAGCAACACACTTGTTTGCAATCAAGGCAATCGAGCAAATTACGACAAATTGAAACCAATCCTTTGGTTCTGTCAAGTCGTGCATAATCAACTTACCAACCAATACGAGCTTGACGTGTCCCTCGAGAAGGTTTTAAGGGCCAAAAACTTAGGATTAATATCCATCAGGGGTCAATTCAAGCTACAATTTACCATGTTGAGAGATTATGTTCAAGAGTTGCAGAAGAGAAACCCTAATACAACAGTTGTGATGAATGTGGAACGACCTGCAGATGAGGCTCTTCCAATGAGAGAATTAAAGAGAGTGTATGTTTGTTTAGGTGCTACTAAAGGAAGGATTTAAAGTGTGTGGGAGATCGTTGTTGGGGTTGGATGCTTTTCCAATTCGTGGTCCTTTGAATGGTCAACTGATTACATCTGTGGGAATTGATAGCAACAATGGTATTTGCCATTTAGCTTATGCTTTTTCTGAATCGAAAACATAAGATCATGGACTTGGTTTCTTCATTGTTTATCCAATGATATAGCACTTGAGCCAATCTCAAGCATCACTTTTATTATCGACATGCAAAGGTACTCCTTAATCTTTTCATGAATTTAAGTCTCTCTGTTTTGAAACAGGACATTAAACATATTTGATTTTATGCGGGGATATAAGTGGAGCTTTAAGAGATGTTTTTCGGATCACGAACACAGTTACGTATTAGAAGCATTCATGAGAAAATGAAACTTCAATGGAAAGGTAGGGCCTACAAAGAGCATCTGTGGAAATGTGCATGACCTCAACTGTTGTACAGTTTAAGTAAAGCTATGGTCGATTTCAAGAAATTTAATCAATCACCCATGATTGGTTAAGTAAGATACCACCGATCCATTGGTCAAGGTCACATTTTCATGTAAGTCATCTATCTGTTTCGATTAATTTGTATTTGTTAATGCAATATAGCGATTATAATTAATACATGTTTATTCTTATATTTTGAGGAGAGCTACTCTGATGTGTTACTTAATAACATGTGTCAAGTGTTTCATGACAAAATAATTGAGGTTTAAACAAACCAATTATTACGACCTTAGAATACATCGGGAATATTGTATGAAGAGGATAATGCATGTTCTTATGGTGATTGAGAAGAGTGATGGGCCACTAACACCAACTGCACAACACATGCTAGAGGGTAATAAGAAAGATGTCGTTAAGTATAATGTTTTATGGAATGGGGGAACTAAGTTTCAGGTTAGTGGACCATGGGGTGACCAATGTGTAGTTAATGTTGTAGAAAAGTCTTTTACTTGCAGAAGATGGGAGATAACAGGTTTACCATGTAAATATGTTGTTGCTACCAATTGGAATATGGCTTTAAATGGGCAACAAGTAGGAGTCAGAAACATGGGCTCATCCTTGTTACTATCTTCTCACTTGGGAGGCAACCTACCAACACCATGTCCGCCTATAGCGCCAGCGAACATTGGGAAAAATCAATTGTGCCAACAACAATTGTTCTACCAAAATCCGAAACAACTCCGCCTAGCTCAAGAGGTAGAAAAAGAGTTAGGATAGCTCCTGAAAGTGAAGAGATTGTGAAGAATGGTAAGCTATCAAGGGCTTGGAAGAGTGTTAAGTGTAGTATTTGTGGAAAACTAGAAGGGGGGTTGAATAGTTTTACCAATTAAAACTTCCTTTTAAACTATTTAGATCGACTTATGTCAATCTATTTGGTTGTGTGTGTTGGATGTTGATAAACAAGCATATAAAGATATGTAATGAAAAGATAAGAGTGAGAAGCACAAAACCACAACGCGGGTATTTATAGTGGTTCGGCTACAAGGACACCTTCCTTGCCCTACTCCACCCCGAGTCACCTACTCGAGAGTTTGTAAACACTACACCAATCTCCTTATGGCGGAGAAGCCTTCACAACGCCGCTTAACCTTTTTCGGTACAAAGCTAAATACCGAGTTCTTTCACACCAAGGCGAACCACACCTAACACAACGTCGCCTACCCTTTATACGATGCTAGGCTAACCACCGAGTTCTTTCACACCTTAGGTGAACTACACCTTCACAACGCCGCCTACCCTTTATTAGGTACTAGGCTAAGCACCTAGTTCCATTGCAATGGAGGAACTACTACCACACTACACCAACGACTAATCCCAAAGGAGATCTACTCCTTTACAACATCATCAAGGACATCAATATCCTTGGATCTAATGCTAGTCTATCTAGTACATCGAAAATACACCATATCGAATGTACATCTAAGGCACCTTTCACTAATGCCTTTGACTAGATCTACAAGACACCTTTCACTAATGTCTTGTGTCTTTACTTGAAGCACCTTTCTAATGCTTCAAGTCTTGACTTCTAAGCACCTTTCACTAATACTTCTTGTCTTGACTTCTAAGCACTTACATAAATTCTTATCCTATAGACGATAGATACCCTTCACTAATATCTTCGTCTTGACACTCGAGACATCTTCACTAATGTCTTTAACACCACGCTTCTTTGAAGAAGAAAGGGATCATCAACAAGAGGACTTCAATAGCCTTGATGATGAGGAAGCTTGGCAACTCATGTACTTGAGCTTGCTCGACTTCAAAGGTGGAGATCTTGCCTTTAAGAGGAACCTAAAAGATCACACAAAACAAGACTACAAACATAGATCTCTTGGATCTAAGGTTAGTGAGATTTAACTCAGGGGAGAAAGTGTGTTAGAGAGGGGTGAGATATAATGAAGAAATGGCTCACTATTTATAGAGGAAAAATCCTACTGTTTCCCCGGATCCCTACCACAAGGGATCCGGCTAGCACAAAGCTAGGGATCCGTGGTCCGCTCCTCTTTGCCCATGGGTATTTTGGTTATGGGTCATGGGTCATGGGTTATGGGTTGATCCATGGTTTTCTTTCTAGATACAATGTATCTTAAGGATACAATGAACTTGGTTAAGTGGTATATATAAAACCATGGGTCAAAAACCATTTGCTAGTATTTACCCATTTAGTATATACTTGTATTTACCCAATTTAGCATACACTTAGTTTTTACCCATTTAGTATACTTAGTTTAAGTATATGTTTAACCCAATATGTAAACACTAGTTGTTTGTACATATGTATCTAAATCATAAAATTACTTATACTTGTTTTAGTGTTTTATGTGAAAGCGTAAGTGTGTTAGAAAACTATTAGTTCAAATCATTTACGTATTTTATTTGTTTCCTTAAAATGATCTTACTTTTGTTATCGACAAAACATTAGAAGATCGTGAAATATAAATAAACGCTTTTACTGCTTATTTGTATTAACAATCTCCCCTTTTGTTGATGACAAAACATAAGATTATTTTAAGGAAAAGCT